>JAAALK010000290.1:18944928-19217437 GCA_019279435.1 Zizania palustris
TTGTCTGCATCTTCGGTAGTTGATGCAGCTCGGGAAGGCGTCACTCATCAAGGCCTCCTGGATAAGCTTCATCGGAAAAGCATCTCCTCGGTCTCTCAGTTGATGTCATACTTCGAGGAGTATGCGAGGTCAGAAGAGGGTTGGCTTCGAAGAACTGCCGCTACTTCGTCCATATTGCAAGAAGTTAAAGTAGAAGTGAAAACTTCGGCACAGCCGCAAGAACCAGTCTTCGAAGTTCAACATAATCGGAGAAGAGGGCAAAAGCACCCTCGTTCTGAAGTCATGAATATTGCACCCCCACAGAAGTTTACACAGAGAGCTCCACACTCTTCGGGGAACAAGGCCAGCGGCTGGAGGCCGCCAGGGAAAACGGCTGGCAAGGGCCAGACCCTTTTCTGCTGCATCCATGGAGAAAATTGAAGCCATGCAACTGATACTTGCAAGGCTATACTTACCCTAAGGGGAGAGTACCTAGAAAGAACTTCGGGTCGAGGTACTACCGACCGAGTTCCAGCTGCAACGCGCCCCGAGCCGGTCCAGGCTGTGGCGCGGATAGAAAACTTTGATGCTGCAAGACACCCTCCAGTGGCCAATGTTATGCCACCTCCGAAGCAAGAGGAAGGCCAAGACCGAGGGAAAAGAGTAGTCCTCCCCATCTCCGGAGGAGGTACCCTCAGAAGCATGTCGAAGAGACAGCGAAGAGACTACGCCAGAGAAGTAGGCCATATCGGGACTTCGTCGTCTGCAGCCGCAATGCCGGAGTGGTCTCATGTGCCGATATCCTTTTCTGCGGAGGATGCAGCTGGCATTAAGTTCCCGCATGCAGATCCACTTGTTATCACTGCTGATATTGCGGGCACTAAAGTTCGAAGGGTGTTGATTGATGGAGGTAGTTCGGCAAATATCATTTTTGTTCAAGCCTTCGATCAATTATGCATCTCCAGGAAACATCTCCTTCCAGCAGCTCGTCCTTTGCAAGGCTTCGCAGGACCTCCGCTTGATGCACTTGGCCAAATAGGCCTGGAAGTCACCTTCGGAGAAGGTTTGTTGGCTCGAACTGAAGAAGTAATCTTCGATGTTGTAGATGTCCCGTATGCCTATAATGTCATCTTCGGAAGAGGCATGCTAAACCAGTTCGGAGCTGTGGCGCATCACAATTATTTGTGCATGAAGATGCCCACACAAGCAGGAGTCCTTACAGTCTTCGGAGATCAAGCCATCGCTCGGAGGGCGGAATATGGTCATGGTCCCCCTCTTGATCCAAGACAAGTAAACAATGTGCAAGATAATGAGGAAATTTTTTCAGCCTCCTCCGAAGCTTCGAAGAAGTCCTTTCCGAGACCAAGTCCTGAAGGAGAGATTGCAGCAAAGGTCATTGTTAAAGATGGTAAAGAGTATACATTTCAATTTGGTAGAGATTTACCTCCAGAAGTTGCAACCTCCCTAGAAAAGGTGGTAGAAGAGAATTTGGATGTCTTCGCTTGGTCTGACGAAGATATCACCGGAGTTGATCGGGATATCATTGAACATAGTTTACTTGTAAACCCGAAAGCCCGGCCTGTCCGGCAAGGACTCCGGAAAATGTCTGCAGAAAGAGCTGCTCTAGCAAAGGACGAAGTTGAGAAATTGTTGAAGGCTGGGATTATCAGAGAAGTGGCTCACACAGAATTGTTAGCCAATCCAGTCTTCGTCAGAAAGAAGTCTTCCGGGAAGTGGCGCATGTGCATTGATTTCACATCCTTGAATAAAGCATGCCCTCGTGACCCCTACCCCATGCCCCGAATTGATCAATTGGTTGACTCCACCGCAGGTTCGGAGTTATTAAGCTTCCTTGACGCGTATTCTGGTTATCATCAAATATGGTTGAAGCACGAAGATGAGATCAAGACAAGCTTCGTAACTCCTTCGGGAGTCTTCTGTTATGTAAGAATGCCCTTCGGCTTAAGAAATGCCGGGGCTACTTTTTCGAGGTTAGTTGCTAAGGCTCTAGGTCATCAATTAGGTCGCAATATGGAGGCCTATATGGATGATATTGTAATAAAGAGTGCTTTAAAGCACCAACATAGCCTAGACTTAGTAGAAACATTCAATAGCCTTCGGGCATGTGGGATCCGTCTTAACCCCGAAAAATGTATCTTCGGAGCTAAGGCTGGAAAGTTGTTAGGGTATTTAGTTTCAAGCAGGGGAATTGAAGCTAGCCCTACTCAAATAACTGCGCTACAAAAGATGGCTCCTCCGGAAAATTTAAAGCAAGTGCAAAAGCTGACTGGGCGTCTGGCAGCACTTAGCAGGTTTTTATCAAGGTCTGCGGAGAGAAGCCCTCCTATATTTAAAGCATTGAAAGGGTCCAAAGATTTTGCATGGACACCGGAGTGTCAGAGAAGCTTCGAAGATATCAAAGAATATCTCAGTAATCTTGCTACACTCACGGTGCCTATTGCGGACGAAACCCTACTCCTTTATCTTGCAGCTACAGGTTCTGCTGTCAGCGCAGTCCTTGTCAGAGAAGTGGATTTCAATGGGAAGTTGGTCCAAAATCCTGTTTATTTTGTATCCGAAGCATTATCAGGAGCGAACACAAGATACTCCAAACTTGAGAAGTTCGTTTATGCTCTGATAATGGCTTCGAGGAAATTAAGGCATTATTTTTTGGCTCACAATGTAATTGTACCAACTTCGTATCCTCTAGGAGATATGCTTCTAAGTAAGGATTCCACTGGAAGGATTGGGAAGTGGGCAGTTGAGCTAGCACCCTTCGGCATATCTTTCTTGGCAAGGACAGCAATCAAATCGCAAGTCCTGGCAGATTTTGTGGCAGAATGGACTCCACCTGCAAATTTAGTTCCAGAGAAGTCAAGTGACGGAGTTTGGACTGTTTATTCCGATGGGTCTTTCCAAGCATCCGGAGCAGGCATTGGAGCAGTGTTAATTTCACCTTCAGGGCAAAGAGCAATGTACTCCGCAAGACTCAACTTTAAGTCTACCAATAATATAGCGGAGTATGAAGGAATTTTATTGGGACTCCGAAAAGCACGTGCTTTAGGGGCTACAAGAATTATTATAAAGACAGATTCTCATATAGTAGCAGGGCACGTAGATAAAAGTTTCCAAGTTCGGCATCCACAGCTTGCAAAGTACTTAGAAGAAATCCGTAAAATCGAAGCACACTTCAAGGGTATTTCCATTCGGAGTATACCAAGAGCAGAAAATGTGCAAGCGGACATCTTAGCAAAAGCTGCAGCCGGAGCTGTGGATGTGCCCAAAGAAGATTTCTATGAGGAGCTCAATATACCTTCGGTGCCACAAATTCCCTCTGCAGAGATTCTTTGCATTCCTAGTGCAGATTGGAAAAATTCAATCATGGAACTTTTACAAGGAGGAACAAATTTGCCCGAAGAGCCACAGCTGTCAAGATTAAAGCTTAGAGCCAGAAATTATCAAATAATCAACGGTATTTTATACAAGGCCGGAATATGTTCCCCTCTACTCCGATGTATATCTCAAGCCGAAGGTCAAGAAATTCTTCGAGAAATTCATGAAGGCCTTTGTGGTAGCCATCTAGCCCCTAGAGCTTTGGCAGGAAAAACACTTCACCAGGGGCATTATTGGCCTACAATAACAGCTGATGTGGAGAGCTTAGTTCGCACTTGTCAAGGATGCCAGTGGATGGGTCGACGAAGTCATCGCCCACCAACAGCTCTTCAAGTCATTGCTCCGGTATGGCCTATGGCCAGATGGGGTATGGATTTAATTGGCCCCTTTCCAGTAGCCAAGGGAAATCTGAAGTTCGCAGTAGTAGCTATTGAATATTTTTCTAAGTGGGTGGAAGCAGAACCCTTAACAGCTATCACTTCGAACAATGTACAGAAATTCTTTTGGAAGAACATCATCTGCCGGTTCGGAGTGCCTAGACAACTTATAGTTGATAATGGAACACAGTTCGACGCAGAACCCTTCAGGAAGTTTTGCGAAGATTTAGGCATTCAGTTATGTTTTGCTGCAGTAAGACATCCTCAGTCTAATGGAGCCGTAGAGCGAGCCAATGGAAATATTTTGTCAGGGCTAAATCGAAGGATAGTAGGATTAGCAAAGGGACTGTGGACCGAAGAGCTTCCGAAGATTTTGTGGTCCATTCGGACTACGCAAACAAGGTCCACAGGTTTTACTCCATTCAGACTACTATTCGGAGATGAAGCTATGACTCCAACGGGGCTCAAAGGAGGATCATTTCGCAGCACCGAACCGGAGATTGAAGAAGAAAGACAAGCTTCGTTAGATTTATCCGAAGAAACAAGACTTCGAGCTGTGGCGAATTTATCAAAGTATCATCAGCAAACGAAGGCTTGGTTTGACCCGAAGGTTAAGCTCAATGAACTAAGACCGGGTCATCTTGTTCTACGAAGCATTATAGCGCCAGGGAAGTTAGGAAATAAATGGGAAGGTACATACCTAATTGTTCGTTCAGGACGCCCTGGCTCTTTTAAGTTAGCTAATTTAGAAGGTGAAGAGTTAGCACATACTTGGCATGCGGAGCACCTAAAGCGATACTTCGTATAAGGGCTCCTTGTAATTCGTTTGTAATCATCTTCTAAATTAATAAAGCATATGATCCTGATAGTGCCTTCCCCTCATAGACTTCCAGCTTCCGAGTGGACGCACTGGAACCGCGGGGTCGACCGAGAGGGAAGTGTCATGAAACTGGATTGTATTTTCGGACTTCGAACCATTGGTTCGAAGCTTCTGACGTGGGGGCTGACATAATCCGGAGCCCAAGCCACCGGCTTGTAGGCATCCGTAAAAGAGCCCAGAACCACATCCTACGGAGTCCAAGCCATTGGCTGGTAGACTTCCGTAAAAAGAGCCGAAGGTGGCCAAAACCTGCGGAGTCCAAGCCATTGGCTGGTAGACTTCCGTAAAAAGAGCCGAAGGTGGCCAAAACCTGCGGAGTCCAAGCCATTGGCTAGTAGACTTCCGTAAAAAGAGCCGAAGGTGGCCAAAATCTACGAAGTCCAAGCCATTGGCTAGTAGACTTCCGCAAAAAGAGTCGAAGGTGGCCAAAATATACGGAGTCCAAGCCATTGGCTAGTAGACATCTATAAAAAGAGTCCAAAGAGACCATTGCAAACTCCGAACCATTGGTTCAACAGAGATCGCAAAAATGAGCCGAAGGTGGCTAAAGCAAAACAGAATTTGAGCCATGAGCTTCGAATGTCTGTTAACACAGTCCAAAGTGACAAATTATCTAAGATACTAAGGTATCTTGAAAGTTATCTCAAATGATTTTCTTTCAAAGAAAACAAAGGTACTAAGTTGCCATTCTTCAGACTACAAATAGTCGAAGACATTTTACAAAATTTCAAAAGATCTTTAAATTGCAGAGGGGCTACGAACCCCCAAAAAATTGTACTCCGAAGTTTTTTCTTTGTGCATAACCATCTTTGAATACAGTTCGAAGTTGCTTATACCCAAAGAGGGGCTAGTAAATATGGAGACAATTTTAAATCGGTATTCATTATTCGAACGAATGTGTTTACAGGTTACATTATGAAAAATTGGTATCTATACCAAGAAGGAATCGAAGACCTCTTCGGTCCCTAGAGCTAGGGGTGGAACGACTAGTTCCAGCGCCGGGAGTTCTAATAACTTTGCGTTTAACTCTCTTGCTCCCCTTCGAAGCTCTAAAATCCTTCTGTTCTTGTTGAAGCTCGGCCCAAGTTCGAAGCTATTCGGGGCTTCTTTCCCAGCTTCTAAGATCTTCAGATCTTTTATTTTTAGCTTCATCTTCATTTTCAGACCAAGTAACGTCTTCAGAAGATGAAGTGTTCAAGCTAACCTCTTTTTCTTCCTCTTTAATATAAGATAGTATATCTTTGATTACTTCGGGCGCAATTACACCGGAGCTATCTCGAGGAATTAAAAATCGAGGACGCTTGTAAGTCTTTAGAAGTTCGAAGGTGTTCCATAATGAGCGAAGTTCGTCGTTAATATCTAACACTTTGATATCTTCCGTATGAGACAAAGCCTAAAAATATGATAAACAAATTTTCATTGATAAATGTTCATAAGCATGAAGCTTTACATAGTCAAAAATCCTAAATTATTCCTAAACATGCGGGTTCGGAGGAGGCTGACTGCTTGAAGCTTGGTTCCGAACTTGCTTCTGGCGTTGACCTTCGTCGATCCAAGCCTTGATCGCAGTGCGACCTTCGGCTCTCCATGAAGCTTGGAAGGCCTGCCAGGCAGCGGTCACGCCTTCGGAAGGAGTCAGAAGCCGCTCGTCGTCGAAGTTAATAGGGCCCTCTGCACTCGGAGTGATTGTTCGGCCCAAGTGCTCGTAGTAACGAAGTAGTCCGATGGCAGACACTTGTCCGGAGATTTCTCCGTAACGAATGCCCGCTGTCTTCATTTGCTTCGCTGCTCCTTGGATTCTTTTTAACCGGCGCAGCAGAGTGACGTTGTCATCTGAAGGAAGTGATCCAGTAGTACCGAAGTACTCCAGAACACCTAGCATCTGTTCTATGACCTCCGTAGCTACCTTCTCGGACTTAAGCTTTTCTTCATTTAATGCATCCTTGCTCAAAGTCGTTTCTTCTAGAACTCCGGAAAGCCTAGCATTCTCCGTAGTTAAAGTATTCTTCTGATTTAGGAGTTGGCTAGCTTCCTCTTGGAGCCTAACAAGCTCGGACCCTGCATTAGCATGCTCCAACCGCACCCTTTCGATTTCCGCTCGAAGCACGATCCTTTCTGCTTCGAGCTCCTTATTTGCAGCCTCCAAACCCTGTCTGGCTCTGCGTTCTGCTGAAATCATATTATTCATTTGAACCACTCTAGCTTCGGAGAAAGATAAGTTGCGCTGAAGAGCTTCGTTTTCTTCCCGAAGCTGGGCAATTTCATGTTCGCCTGATAAAGTTGCAGCACGGGCCAAGACCGCTTGCTAAGAAAAGAAAAAACTAAAGTAAGAAATTATTCATGTATAATTTGTTATTGGTTCGAAGGTGTTCCGTACCTGGTAGGCTGCTCGTTCCATGGCAACATTTAGCTCCGAACTCTTCGCCTTGCTTAAAATAGCTACCAGCTCCGTCTCCCCGACTTCGCAACTGACTCGACCTAAAGGTTTGAGCAGAGTCCGAAGCCCAGTTCTTTGCTCCAAAAAAGGAGTTAAAAGAGGGAGCATTGCCGAAGCTTCTTGGTCATCCCTGCTTGGCGAAGCTCCGGAGCGTTCTGCTGAGGTCCTTGGAGCTTCAGTAGATGGCCCCCCTCAGTAGATTGACTTTCGTCTGTTGATTCAGACGAAGTTGATCCTTGAGCAGGGAGAGGTTCTATATGTCTTTTACCCCTTCCAGGCCCCTGTTGAGCGACTTCCGGGTGCGGCTCCGAAGTTGTCGAAGGCCCTTGAATTGGATCTTCGCGACGTACTTCTACAGAAGAGGGCTCTGCAAAAGCAAAGGTATTATACATTGTATAATTTTGCAGAAAAGAACAAGAGAATTATGCGAAGTTTACCTTCGACATTTTGGTGGTGAGCGAGCATTGGACTGCTCGGAGGATCGAAGGTGAGGTCTTCATCTGAATCCAGAGTTAAAACTTCAACTGTCGGAGTATCTCTTTGAACATTCTTTCCTTTATCTAAGGCCGAAGTCGCAGTAACTTCGACTTCACCTTCAGTCGTAGGGGCTTCGATTTGCTCTTCCTCTTGAGCATCCGGAGTTCTTACTTCTTCAATGTTAGCCTGAGACTCCGGCATACCTGCAGTATCTTCAATGTGAATATCTTTTTGAGCTGCATCTTCATCAATCAGCCTCACTAATAGTTTACCTTCATCTTCTTTAGAACCGGAGGTTGAGGTTCTTGGGCTCGGAGATGCAGGTTTTCTGGGCTTTCGAGCCACCTTCTTCACCGGAGTCTTTGCGGAGCTCGAAGCCCCAGCTTCGGCTTTCCTTTTCTTGGGTCCTTTCTCCGAAGGCACCCAATCCATCAGAGGGGGCGGAGTGATTCCCAACATTCCCCATACTTTGTTAAATCTCTCCCAACTTCCGACTAACTTGACTCTCCATTCTTTTTCGGTCGGAGTTGGAGCGCCCAAAATCTTCTCCGAAGCCCTTATGATTTGTTCCGAAGTAACAGGGGCTGAAGAAGCTAAAAAAGAAAAATAAATCAAGTTAATTTTTCTTCGAATGAATATGCATAATACATATTGTTTTCGAAGTTACCTGCAGGGCTCGAAGTTGAAGCAATTTTTCGAAGACCGCCTTCCGAATCCTCTTCGAAGATGATAGGCCAGTTGGCCATCAGCGGAGAAATTTGCAGACCAAGGAATTCTTCGGCTAAGTCTCGCATGCTTAACCTTCGGCTAATCTTTTGAAGCAGGTTGAGGCGGGCTTCGAGCTGACCTTCGTTGGGTTGCACTAAGGCTTCCTTCCGGAATTGGATTTCTTTAAGGGGTCCGGCCAGAGGACTGCTTGCCCCAACTTCGGCATAGAACCATCTCAGAACCCAATCAGTATACCATCTTGCATTGATGGCCTTAGCAGGAAACTGAAGGGCATACTCATCTCGAAGCCTAAAGTTGATACTACCGAAGGCTACTACTACTTTTTCACCTCCGGGGCCTACGAAGGTCTTTGGTTGGCATGTTGCTCTATGTAGTGCAGCGAAGATCTCTGCCCTCCCCTCACAACCTTCGGCTCTCAGCGCCCATTCAAAGATAGCCAAACGAGCTACTGCATTCGGAGAGATCTAAGGAAGGGTAACGTGAAATAGATCAAGTACCTCCGCCAGGAAGTCTACTGCTGGAAGGCCCAAGCCGGCTTCGAAGAAGGCTTCGAAAAAAACTACTTCTTCGGGTCTTGGCGACAGAATCATTTCTTTGCCTGGCTTCCGGATCATGACTCCGGTACTAATTTTCCCTTCTACTACGATTGCCAATGACTCTCTCTTGCAGGTAGAAAGCCCCAATTGGAAAGATTGATCCAAGTATTTTGTTGATGACGGGCAGAGACCTTGATCATCGACATTTTGGGAATTTCCCCCTTTTGCCGCCATGGATGTCGTTGCAGATGTCGTAGCTAATGTCGCCATTGCCGCCGCCGCTGCTGCAGCTGCGGCCTGCTGCCTAGCCAAAGCTGAAGGCCCCGAACCTTTGGTCTTCACCATTGCAGTCACTGGGTTGCTTTGGGGAAAATGGAGGCTAGGGCTCAAGAACTCAAAGGGCTCAGAAGGTGTTTGATTGTGAGAAAGCGGTGAAAAGGTAACCGGGTAAGTTCTAGGCCCTCTATTTATAGCCTAGATTTTACTTTTTTACCGTTAGTCAATGCCGTTTCGCATTCCTGCCATTACTTTTCTCCGAAATTAACGCATTCTACAGTTTCCGTTAGAAACAGAAAGCTAACGGCTATTTTCTCTAAGTCTAAAAGACTTTCGAACTTCCTAAGTCAGTTCTAAGATAGTTCGAAAAGCAATTATCCTAAGACTGATTCGGAGTTTATATCTTCATACATTTCAGAGATGAATTAAAATCCAATAACCCCTATGTTTGGTTATCTTTTCCTTCCGTATACTGCTCTCCTAACATTACAGGTTAAACGGAGAAGCGTATTCGAGGGGCTACTGTTGGGGGAAAATATCTCATCTTCGGGGTTATTGCCGAAACAGCATAAAGGCAGATAGCGGATTCGAAGGTTCCCAGACGTTCATCTTCGAAGATACCCGGAGTCAAGCTCGAAGTACGAAGATAGGCATTGGTTCGGAGTACATCTTCGAACTAAGGCTTTTCAAGATATTTTCTGCCAGCTAAGATGGAAGGCTTATCTTCTTTCTCATTAGATTAGTCTTTTACCATTTTAGCCCTATTAAGGGTGCCGAATAGTTTCCACTATGTCGGTTGTAATAGAGGGGTAAATAGGTCTTTTCCTTAATATTTGGGCCTATAAATACCCCCCATTTCACCCTGTAATAGGGACCGAATACAAGTTATTCAATACACACTTTCGAACTATTCTAAGTTATTATCCTTTCGGAGGCTTAGAACAGTTTGCTTCGCAAATACTTCGTTTGTTAGTTTCTCTTCTACAGAAACCTGTTAGTGTAATCTTTTATGCCAACAGTGTATACATTTAAACATTACGAGAAGGGATATCTTATTGTTTCATTAAAAAATGAACAAACGTATGACACTAGGCTTTGGGCACTAATAGGCAAGGATAGGTCTTAAATCCAATCCGAGGATGTATGGCCTGCGTAGCTAGACCCCATGGTCCCGTACGATTGCAGGGAGAATTTTGGCAACATATCCCCGCTATTCTCCAAAAACACATCTCGATAAGGGGTCGAGAGGGTTGTGTATCTAGAGAACAACAGGGAGACACCACTGAAACTCTCTCTAGAACCGTACGAGACCACGTGGTCTAGCTACGTGGGCCGCACATCCCCGGACTGTCTAAGCGTGGACAATTCAAGAGCGTCTTCCAATAAATATGACCAGTTGCCTTGTCATATTTATAATCCAACACTCTCGAACGGGAGATGACTTAATCGGCTGCGTGACTCTAACTTATTTTTCAAAATTTGTTAGAACAAGGTAAGAAACAAGAGACTCTTGAAAAACTAACTGAAATAAAAAATATAACAAATATAATTAGATTATAAAGTGAAATACAAATTATGTAATGAGCACAATGTTATAACTGAAATAAAAACAAATATAACAAATATCATAAAATTTAGTTGAACATGATTGCTCTAAGATGTCGAGCTGGTAACTTAATGGCCTCCTCGCCACTAGGATACAATTTACATCATAGGTGTGTGTGACAACTAATAATATTGAGCACAAAAATGAACAAAGCATCATAGAGCACAAATTAATGAGAGAGCATTGCATTGCATGAATAAATTTGTGAAACAACAAAATTAAACTAAATTGTAACACACATCCTCAAATTGTACACATTAATAGCATTATCTTCTTTGAGCGAATTAATTAACTATCATAGAGCAAATATTGAGCACAAAAATGAAAAAGTCATCATACAACACAAATTAATGAGAGAGCATTTCATTTCATTAATAAATTTATGAAAACAACAAAATTAAACTAAATTGTCACAAACATCCTTAAATTACACAAATTAATAGCATTATCTTCATTGAGAAAATTAATTAACCACCAAAGAGCAAAAATTGAGCATAAAATTGAGGAGGACCTTTGGAGGAGGATGCAACTGAGGTGGCGCATGGTGAGTAGAGACGGCAAAGCGGAGGCCACGCATGATAGAACGTATGACAGAGTGGAGGCCACGCGTGACGGAATGGATGGCGAGACAAAGGCCATGTGGGATGTAATGGACAGCCACACACGACGGAATGGAGAATAGTGGGGGCGGTGAGGAGCATGAAGGTAACGACGATGGCGCTAGAGGCTAGGGTTAGGGTTGGAATAATTGAAAGCATGTCGATTCACTTTGGGGCCCGCCTATTTATAAGAAGAAGTCATCAGTGACGGGTGGTAACTACCACCCATCACTGTAGGGAGTCATCAGTTACAGGTGGTAGTTACCACCTGTCACTGATTGCTCCTATAGTGACGGGTGGTAGTTACCACCTGTCACTGATGATCAAAGAGAGAACAACACTTGTGCAGTTACATATAAAAGTGATCGCACAAGTGTTTGTGATACTGGTATTACTTATGCGACCACACAAGTATTGTGCTTCTAGTAAACAAAGTCATGGCATAAATTGTGAGGAATGAAGCCTTGTCTGATGCTTCCACATGCTTGTGGATGAATCGAGCCAAGCAACATCCACCACAAGCCCCCATGGCAAAGAAAGAAGCAAGAAGAGTAAGACCAAAAATCCGATGTTTTAAAGTCCAAATGCAAGCAACCGGTGTATTTAAAGGATGGCAATAACAATTAATGTGTCATTTACTTACCTCCACTAACCACTAGCAGTAATGAGATCAAAGTAGTATTTTTACAAAATAATCTTTAGTGATGGGCAGTATTTGTTCCCCGTCAGTAATGCTCATTAGTGACGGGCAGTAGTTGTTGCCCATCACTACTGAGTACTATACCTAGAATTCAAGTTATGGCACAGTAGATTGCACACACACACACACACACATATATATATATATATTACATACCTAAATCAGTAGTACTTCTAGATTTCAAGTTATGGCACATATTGCAAATATATATTGTATACCAAAATCAGTACAAATTGTACAAATCACCAATGTATCTCAGTATTTAAACACTACATGTACAACACTTGCATATATATATATACCATTTAAACTTTACACTTTTCAACACATGTATGTCTCTGTTTTCTCACTTTCTTAACGTACATTCCTTTAGAATGGTCGGAGCGTAGGTACGGAGTTTGCACACCTGGTTTAACTTGTGGCAAAATTGTGGTGGTGAAAGGTGGTATCTCATCAAACTGATTGTACTCGTCCCCATCAACCACATTTTCAACACCCACAATCTGTCTCTTTCTAGCTAGGACAACATGAAGTTTCTTATTTGTCATATCAGGCACATATAATACTTGAGCAACTTGTTTAGCAAGCACAAAAGGTATATCTTTATAGCTGACCTGAGTTAGATTTACAATTGTGAATCCGTACTTGTCGATCATAATGCCTTTTGTACCATTGACCCAGTGGAATCGAAGCAAATGTATCTTGAACCCTAGATAGTTAAGTTCTCAAATATCCTCTATCTGACCATAATATGTTCTCTTTACATTGTTGTTGTCTTATGCATCTATATGAACATCACTGTTCTGGTTTGTGTTCTTGCTATATTGATCAATTGTGTAGAATGTATAACTATTTATATGATAAACTCGATATGTTGTAATAGTGTATATAGGGCCTATTATTAGTTGCTTGGTCGATTCATTCACTAGGGTTTTCAATCGTGCGATTTGATCCCAAAACTAGGTATTGAACCTTTTCATGTGTTGTTTTGCGATGCAAGCTTTGGTATGAGATGGGTTCTCTATACAGAGCATGTGATTGTGCTCAACGATGTATGGTGACACTTTGCTCGATTGTTGCAACATAAGGAAATGAGATTAGTCATATGCCTTTGGATCCGGAGTGACCGTTTGCTTGCCCAAGATTCCTTGATCTGCTAGTCTACCCTCATGGCGATCATTTATTGTTTAGCCGATAGATCATTTATTGTGACAAACTACATGGCATGTAGCTGGAAGTACTATCGAGTGTACTTGTCCAAAACCTCAACACATATGTGTCATAGAGTTTTCATATCATCCACTAAGGGTCTGAGGTACACGTCAATGTCATTTCCAAGTTGTTTAGGAACAGAGATCAAGATCAACAACATGATATATTTACGCTTCTTACAAAGCTAAGGGGGAAGGCTGTGTTGGGGAATGGGGAAGCTACGCTAGCTGGCAATTTCAAAAATTTCGCCCCAAGTCCAAGAACCATGTATGTGTGAGATCATAGATCAGTACCTTCTAGCACGAGATGCGCTAGGTGCGGTGAAATAAGATGTCGGGGAAGCGTGTCCTTGCTGATCCTCGCCTCGCTCCGGCCATTTCCCAGCGATCCAATCGACGAAGAAGACATAGTTGTTCACGTGAAAAACTCCACAAACGTCGCTATTGGAGCAACGCCTCCAAGGTATCCACATCAACCACATTTTCAACACCCACAATCTGTCTCTTTCCTGCTAGGACAACATGAAGTTTCTTATTTGTCATATCAGACACATAGAAAACTTGAGCAACTTGTTTAGTGAGTATGAAAGGTTTGTCTTTATAGCCGACGTAAGTTAGATTTACACTTGTTAATCCATACTTGTCGATTGTAATGCCTTTTGTACCATTGACCCAGCGACATCGAAATAGAGATACGTTGAACCCTAGGTAGTCAAGTTCCCAAATCTCCTCTATCTGACCATAATATGTACTCTTTACATCATTGTTGTCGTAGGCATTAATACGAACACCGCTGTTCTGGTTTGTGCTCTTGCTATTTTGAACAACTGTGTAGAATGTATAACCATTTATATAATAACCTCAATATGTTGTAATGGTGTATATAGGTCCTATTGCTAGCTGCTTGGTCGATTCGCTCAATAGGGTTTTTGACCGTGCGATCCGATCCCAAAACTAGGTATTGAACCTTTTCATGTGTTGTTTAGTGATCCAAGCTTCGGTATGAGATGGGTTCTCTGCACAAAGCATGTGATTGTGTTCAACGATGTATGACGACACTTCGCTTGATTGTTGCAACATGAGGGGAAATGAGCTTGGTCATATGCCTTTCGATCCAGAGTAATTGTTTGCTTGCCTAAGATCCCTTGACCTGCTAGTCTACCCTCATGGCGAGAGTGAGGCACACCAATTGGATTATTCGGGTTTGTGTACTCGACACACCACTCTACTACCTCCTCGCTAGAGTAACCTTGTGGGATGCAACCCTAGGGTGAAGAATGATTCCGAACTTATTTCTTTAGAACACCCATGTATCTCTCATATGGGTACATATGATGGAAGAAAATAGGTCCAAGAAATAATATTTCTTTGACGAGATGTGAGGTCATATGTACCATAATATCAAAGAATGATGGAGGAAAGTACATATCAAGAAGAGGGAGAGTTAAGTATTGTTTTTTCTCTAGTTCTACTAGTATTGTTGGGTCGAGTATTTTCTATCCAATTGCATTGAATAAAAAACACATACTCATTATTGCCTCTCTTACCCCCACCGGTAACACATTTCTTATTCCGGTAGCAATCATTTGAGTCAGCATCTCATGACAATCGTGAGTCTTCATTCCACCAACCATCTTAAGGTCCTTCATGTTGACAAGTTTACTGATATTCGATGAGTAACCAAATGGAACTTTAATGCTATGAAAAAATTCACAAAACTCCTTCCTCTTCTTCCTAGAAAGGTTGATGCAAGATGAAGGCAAGAACTTTCCTCTATCTATCTGTTGTGAATGTAGCTCTAGTCGTAAACTCATCTCCTCAAGATCTGCTCTACCATTCTCGTTATCTTTTGTTTTGCCTAGCATATTTAGCATTGTTCCAAGGAGACTCACACAAATTTTTCTCCACGTGCATTGTATCGATGGAATGGTGAACATCGAGATATTTCCAATATTCAAGCTCCCACAAAATTGATTGCTTGTTCCACATTTCATCACAACTTGTGGAAGACTATTTTTGCTTACCGAGTATAACATTTATGTCCTTTACCTTGTTATATACCTTTGTACCTTTGAAATGCCTACGAGGTCCTCCTTTATCTATAAAGCCATCAAATTGTAGCTTCATTCTTCTGTATGGGTGTTTCATTGGAAGAAAATGTCGATGTCGTATGTACACCGTTTTCTTAGAATAGTTCAACCATGTGCTTGATGTTTCCTCCAAGCACTATGGGCGCGATTCACCTTTCCTTTTGCTTTGACTAGATAAGTTACAATGAGTAGGTAGATCATTTATTGCTACAAACAACATGGCATGTAGATAGAAGTACTTTCGGATGTACTTGTCCCAAACCTCAACACCTACGTTCCATAGAATTTTTAGATCATACACCAAGGGTCTGAGGTATACGTAAAGTCATTGCCGGGTTGTTTAGGACCAAAGATCAAGATTGACAACATGATATATTTACGCTTCTTACAAAGCCAAGGGGGAAGGATGTATATAGAAAATAACACTGGCCATGTGCTACGCATACTGATCATGTTACCAAAAGGGTTCATGTCATCGGTACTCATGGAAAATCTAATATTCTTGTAATCATTACCAAACCTTAGAAATGTGGTGTTAATTGTTCTCCATTGAGCAGAATCTACTAGGTGTTGTATCATCGAGTCGTTCTTACGACCCTCTTTGTGCCACCTCAATCGTTTTGACTCATTGGCATTTACAAACATGTGCTTTAGACGAGGCATTATAGGGAAATACCATATCACCTTCCTCGTAACTTTATTTCTATTACACCCATCGTCCAATTCATCATCATCTTTTCTATTTTTGAATCGATGTGTCCCACATGTTGGACATTTGTCAAGGTATGCATACTCTCCATGAAATAGAACATAATCATTCATAAATACATGTATTGTCTCTATATCCAACCCTAGAGGACATATGATCTTCTTAGCACCATACACGGTGGCAGAAATCTTATTCTCGTTTGGCACCAGGTCACTCAAGAAATTCAGTAATGCTTTGAAACTCACATCAGACCATCCATATGTCACCTTCATTTGTATCATTGTCAAGACTATGTACTTCTCTTTACAGCCAGGATATATCGGTGTTTTTGAGTCTTGTACAAGTTTTTGGAACTGGGAAAACTCCCCTTTAGAATATGCAACATGTTCGTTCGCATCACGCACCATCTGATCAACATTATCCACAATATCAATATACTTATCTTTTAGAATTCCTAAAATTTCATTGTCACTCATGTAATCTGTATCAATGGCCCCACCTTCATCTTTACTACCAATCTGATCTACTTCACCATCATTTTCAACTTCTTCATGCTTGTTCCATATATGATATCCATTATTGAATCCACGTCTCATAAAATGGTCATACACATATTCTAAATTTATAAACTTCTTCTCATTCCTACAGTCATAACATGGACACCACATTGCAGTCTTTCCACTATCTTCCATGTCATCTCTAGCACTACTCATGAATAACATCACCCCCACTTAAGTACTCATTGCAAGTACGACAATCAAGATACATCTAGCTCTGTGTTGTTGCAATATATAAATAACAAAACAATCAAGATACGACTCTAATTATTTCATGTATTGTGTCATACAAAAATATGATTTAATTTTAGATTAAAATATATTAGATAATTAAATATATATACCGTGTGTCGTACGACGTTGATGCTAGCTACAGTGTGGGCCGATCCACCGGATCATGTAACAGTGTGGGTCATCATCGACGCATCCAGCAACTGCACTGTCGATCGGCAGTTATGGCGAAGACGGTGGCGGTTGGGACTTGGGAGCAATAAATGTGGAGCTCTATCCATGTGGTACCAATATATATATCATCAGTGAAGGTTATCCATATAAGGACGTCACTAAAAGTGGCCTTAGGGTTTCAGACGCAACATTCTTTAGTGACGGGTGGTACTACTAACCATCACTAATGTGATGCCCCATATTTAGTGACGTGGTCTCAACATAGACCGTCGCTATAGGGGCAACCTTTAGTAACGTATAACGGTATGACCCATCACTAACTTAGGCACCCCTGCCAGCCTCATCTATAGTGACGAGTCCTATTGCGACCCGTCACTAATAAGGCAGCATTACTGACGCGTGAGAAATAATCCGTCACTAAAAGTGTATTACTGACGCGCGTCTTTTACCCGTCATTAAATCTGTATCACTAAAGACTGTTTTTGTGGTAGTGTGCCCACCGTTACTTTGAATCTTTATCATGAGAATAGCCTCTAAGCCTTATGAAGCCTTTTGAGGCATCTTTCGAGGAGCTTTCAATGGGGTTGTGGATCGATGGGACATTCTCGAAAGTCCAAACTATGCTGGGTGCGGTTAAAATCCAAAACTTGAATCATCGCAGGCACTGTTTCAAATTAATTTTTTCGTCGTGGCCCCACAAATCAGCGATGTTGTGGTGAAAATAGAGAGAAACTCTTTTTGTCTCAAGGAGGCATGACAAGCAAGATTCACTGCCTATATAAACCCCTTCAATCCCTTATACTCATTCTTGCGCTTCTTTTGTGACTCAAGGCTCTTGTTCTCCAGCGCTTTTTTAGCAAACAACACTACCTAAAAAAGGTCTATTAGTGATAGTTCATAATAGTCATTAGTAACAGACATCAAACTCATCACCCTTATCGCATCACTAATGACCTATCATTAGTGATGGATATACACCGGTCACTAAAGGTGACCTTTAGTGATGGGTATACATCTTTACCCGTCACTAATGATCACCTTTAGTGACATGTATAGATGTTCACACGTCACTAAAGGTTACCTTTAGTGATGAATATAGATCTTCACGCATCACTAAAGGTGGACCATTAGTGACGGGTATAGATGTTCATGCGTCACTAAAGGTCGATTTTTTCATTTCAGATATGTTATATATAGTTTCGTTTAGTTTCTTTCAATTCAAATGAGTTAACAATTAGATTCAAGATGATCATGTAGGTTCTCTTTTCATCATTTTTGTCATTGTTTTGATGTGATTTCCATGTGGTCATCATCGGTAAGGGGTCTACCCCGAGCCATAATAGAGGATTAGAGACGATGATGAAGAAGAAGAATAGATCTGAGGTGGTCATGCAGGCGCTCTTTCTATTATTTTTGTCGTTGTCCTGATATGCTTTCCATGTGGTCATCGTTGGTGAGGCCTCTACCTTGAGACAAAATAGAGGAGTGGTGATGATAAAGAAGGAGATAAGAGGTGATAACAATGGAGGAGATCAAGCAATAAGATTTGGTGAAGCAAGGCTAATAATTATGTACCATTTGTTTAAGTAGTTCAGTACCAATGAGCTCATGGTTGGGTGGATCATGATGTAAACCGGTCATCGTCGAGTAGATCTTGTAGTGATGTCGGCCACCATCGATAGAGCTCGAGATGAGAATGGTAAAGATCAAGTAGAGAGAGCAAGGGAGGGAAGTTATATAATGGTTGAGAGTAAAGACTGAAGAAAGGAGACAGGGTTTTATAATAGTGTGTGTATGTTTTCGGACTAGTGTTCTTCTGCCCGCCCAAATTTTCAAAAAATTTTGTATGCGTCAGTCTTTAGTGACGGGTCTAGATATCCATGCGTCACTAAAGGTAGGTCTTTAGTGACGGGTCTAGATATTCATGCATCACTAAAGGTAGGTCTTCAGTGTTGGGTCTCACACGCATCACTAAAGATAGTTCTTTAGTGACGGGTCTCAAGGTTGCTTATCACTAAAGATCAGTTTAGAATTTTGTCAACTCATTAGTGACAGACATTATTGAGACCTGTCACTAAAGGTAGGTCTTTAGTAACGGTTATAAAAACACCCATCACTAAATGTAGATTAGTGACACGTGTCTTTTATCTGTCACTAAAGCTATGCCACTAAAGGCCATTTGTGTCATAGTGCAACTTTGAACTTCTTTGTTGATCTCCCTTCGAAGCCTTTAAGATGACAAAGAAAACTTATAGAAACTGAAGCGTTAAGTTCAAGCAGCTAGGGGTCAATGTCCCTCCAAGTCCAAGCATCGGCCACGACCACTTCCAAGGGATCCCCTAGGGGATTAAGGTCTTATGGGCCTTGAGACCTTAGGCCTCCCTCTGACAAGTTCAATGAATAATAATCCTTCATGTTATCACCCAACACGGAGGCTGCTGCCCACCACAGAGGCCATCACCCAACGCGCCGACTAGGGGTGGTAATCGGGTCTAACGAGTACGGATAATGCATACATGTGGGATCGGAATGGCGACTAGAGGGGGGTGAATAGGCACCTCGACACTTTCTTTCGAATGTGATGGCCTAATCAAATCACCCAACGCACCTCTAAGAACACAATTTCAAGTTTTAATCCAATCAGTACAAAAATTGAGCTCAAACAGATTCAAAAACTCAAAAACAGTTTTGTTTCAAGTTTTAATCATCCAATATAAATCACTCACACACCCAATCAATTCAAGTTTGTAGTAACAAATCAGATTGTCTCAAATCAATCACAATTTAAATTCATGCACTTTTGAAATTTTTCATACAATGAATAGGAATGGTAACTTCAACAAAGTGCATTTGTCATATTCTGATTCAGATTGTAAATTTCAATTTAAAACAAGTTTCAGATCAGCATACTATATATCAAACCTTGCCAACCTTGCTAAGATCTGAATTCCAACAAGCATAATAATAAAATCAGTATTTGGTAGAATACACAACACAACATTTACTGTTGCAGATCCGACAATACTGAAATTGCGAACTTCACAACAAGAACTACACTTCAACAAAGCATTTCAAGTACAGATTTAATCAGAAGTTCAGGAGAACAATTTGAACTCAACTCATATTTGAATTCAGAATTCTTATATAGTATTCAGTTGTCGGACAATGAATAGGAGAGTAAATTTCAGTAAAAATCAACACTCAAGATTTGATTCAACTTGTGCAATACAATGAACAGAACCTTGTTGGCACAAGAGCTATAGCCAGACTGAAATACCGAAATATTTACTATCCACTACAACTGCCATCCACTACAACGCCTGCGGCCTGCCATGCCAGCCATCGCCGCCATGCCTATATCTGTCGCTACTACGTGCCCATAGGTTATTGTCATGCTGCCTTCTCACTGCCTCTCCCTCCAGTGAGCTATATATCATTGATTCTTGGGTCCTAGCTGCCAAGCAAATCAAGAAGGGGAGAAGGGAGTGCTGATGTTGATTGTTGGGTCCCAGCTGCCAAGCAAATCAAGAAGGGGAGAAGGGAGAAGGCAAAGAAGAAGAGAGGAAGAGATTTGGGGATTTTAGGGGTTTTAGGGCAACCCTCAATTCTTCTTAAATTGAAGGTTCTCGTCGCTTGGGTAACCTCTTTATAGTCCCTATATGAATAAATTTCAAATGAATTTGAAATCGTTCGTTGAATATTTTAGAAAGGCTTCGGTAATGCTCTCCCACCATATATCACCCTGACTAGAAGGCACAAAAGTGATCTTCTCTTCGGATGTCATTATGGATCCATTCATGTACTTTTCCAACTTGTGCAACCAATCCGCCACATTAATTGGAGCATGTGACCATTGAGCAAAACTTAACATTTGAGTCATGTCCGTTGCAAATTTTAGGAGAATCTAAAAAGGTATTGAGGCACCAAATGATTAAATATGTTAAGATTCTTTGGGAACATCAAACCGAATGGGAAGTGACTTGTGAGTTGGAGTCTCATATGTGAGAAAAATATCAAGAGTTATTCATGTCCGGTGAGTTCTTATCATTGATCCTTATATAAAAAATTATGGTTTGGTTATTCCAAAGACAATAGGAAAAATTCAAGGGTGAATTCAATTGAAGGGAATAGTGTAATATCCAGGGTTTCAAAAAATACTTAAAAATACAATTTTTAACTATTGCTCCGATGGACGAGGTTGCGTAGTGCTCATCAAGTAGGTTCTAATTCAATATTTATTTGTTGCAGTCGGATTTTGGATGAAATCGTAGCGGGAGGTTTAACATGGGTCATTATATTAAAGGGAATTTTACAACCATAGCCTTAGTGTTGCCCGCCTCCTCAGTTTTGCCCCTAGACTGGATTGATACTCAGTTCTACCCCTCTCCACGACAGCAGACATCAAAAATGCACCTCCCAACCGTCACCGGCAAATGATTCCTGTCACTTACATGCGGGCCCCACAACTCCTCCAAAATTCCCCATCGAGGCACTCTGCCTCAATGCCTCATCCCGTTCCCCAAATCGAACCAGGGCCAGCTACTGCCCGCCGCCACCTGCTGCCCGCGTTGGCGCCCGCCGCCACATGAGGATATCGGTGCCCGCCGGCATCACCTGCAGGAGGCGAGCAACTGAGGAGGCGGGAAACATTGAGGCCAGTGCCCGCTGCCACTTGCTGCCCCGTCGGCGCCCTCTGTTGCCCACCGCCACCTGCTGCCTCATCGGCGCCCGCCCGACGCCCTCTACTCCCCGCGCTTCTCGTCTCGTTGGCTAGGCCTACGGTCAGGTCGCCAGCGTCGACGCTGCCCCGTGCCCCTTGCTGTCCCTCGCCACCTCCAGTGGTCACCGGCGACCGGTGCCCCGCGCCCCTCCAAGATCCGAGGCCAGGTCACGCAGATCTGCAGTGTGGGCAGAATCTTTGGTGGCCAGACACTCTTCCTCCACGTCGGCCACGCGTGAACCCGCCCTGTCGACGGCGGCCAGAACCTCGTCCTCCCCATCAACCCGCACGTGCTTGCCGACCTCCCAATGTCGCGTGCAAGCACCTCTTCCAACGCAGGTTATGGGTGGCCGAGCTACGGGCAGGTGCCCCTCACCCGCTGCCCCAAATGCCCACGTCCGGAGCCACTCATGAGGCTTAGATCGAAAACCTGGGAGAACGGTAACTATGGCCGAGAGTTCGTGAAGTGCGAAAGCATTCCCCAACCAGGAAAGGTTTGTCCTTCTTGTGTTATGTTACTGCTTATTTGCATAATCCTTAGCTGAAAAAATGTTGCACAAAGCAATCAATTGTTACTTGGGATATGTGTTTTTGTGTCAACATAGCAGTGACAATTGAATTTGTTTTTGTTTTAGATTCTTAAAAAATGCAATTTTTTCATGTGGATCGATGAGTACATCGAGAATCTACACTTGGATGGCATCATGAAAGGGAGAGGGTCAATGGGCGCTACGGAGGAAATGGTGGTGTCTAATTTCAGGAGCGAACAAGCTACAACTGCTACTTGGGACGTGTGTGCCACTGAATTGAAGAAACTGAATGACAAATTGAGTCTAATTATCGGTTTGCTAGTCATTATGATCTTTATTGGTTTCCTTGTCCTTGTAATGAGCTATGGTAGTAAGTAGTAAACTAATGTCTACGGGAATGAATTGCTAGTGGTTGTATGGAACTAATATGAATTGTGAACTGATGTATGTGTGTAATACGACTGAAAAAATTGGTGTGTGCTAATGGTCTAGGAAGTGTGTTACGTGCAGTTATTATATTGCAATCATATCGCACGTATGTACGAGATTGATTAAAATTTCTTGTTAAGCTTGCTGCTCCGATCCTCTATATGGATGGATGGATGATATATGATGAGATTGCCTAGCTTGCCTTGAAACAGGAGGTGCCGCATGGAAGGCTTCACAGGCAGCCTTGCTGTCGTTGAGGAACTCCTCAGCGGATTGCAACGCTGCAGCCGCCGTCCTGTGAGATTTCTCACTGTTGCCAAAAAAATGCTGGTGCTAGAGGTCGAACCAAGAGGTGCTGCTAGTTTCAAACAACCACATTGTCGCATCACGCTTGGTGACATAGTAAAACAAAGGAAACTATATAACCTCTGTTCTTTCCTATTTTCTATTATTTAAGGGAATTACTGTAAACTTTTTATAGAATTCTAATTTGAACTATATGTATGTAAATTAAGGTTGAAACAATTATGGAAAATTAATATTTATTATCATTTTCACGATTATGCATCAATACCACAATATTGTTCATTGATTCAACTATTTGTTTACAATAATTCAAATTTATATTTCAAGTCATTCGAAAATAAAATAAAATAAATTGCTAATTTGGTAAAAAAAACTGAAACTTGGCATAGAGTTATTTTATGGTCTAGGGAGGTTGGCATAAAAAGGACAAGATATTATACGAAAGTTGTGATATACGTTGTTCACAAACTGAAACAACTCCAACTAAGTTTCATAAGATTCAATTAAGTTTCCTTGTTTGAACATCATGTTTATAAAATATTTAATATTATTCTCTCAAATTTGGACCACATGTTATCCTACATTTCAAGAAACTAATTCATTTTTAAAAATATTTTTTTGGGGGTTTCACTAATTTCTATGATTTAAACGAATTATCGCAGTTTTTTAAATAAAATAAATTGCTAATTTGGTAAAAAATTCTGAAACTTGGCATAGAGTTATTTTATAGTCTAGAGAGGTTGGCATAAAAGGACAAGATATTATACGAAAGTTGTGATATACGTTGTTCACAAACTGAAACAACTCCAACTAAGTTTCATAAGATTCAATTAAGTTTCCTTGTTTGAACATCATGTTTATAAAATATTCAATATTATTATCTCAAATTTGGACCACATGTTATCCTACATTTCAAGAAACTAATTCATTTTTAAAAATATTTTTTGGGGGTTTCACTAATTTCTATGATTTAAACGAATTATCGCAGTTTTTTAAATAAAATAAATTGCTAATTTGGTAAAAAATTCTGAAACTTGGCATAGAGTTATTTTATAGTCTAGGGAGGTTGGCATAAAAAGGAAAAGATATTATACGAAAGTTGTGATATATGTTGTTCACAAACTGAAACAACTCCAACTAAGTTTCATAAGATTCAATTAAGTTTCCTTGTTTGAACATCATGTTTATAAAATATTCAATATTATTCTCTCAAATTTGGACCACATGTTATCCTACATTTCAAGAAACTAATTCATTTTAAAAAATATTTTTTGGGGGGTTTCACTAATTTCTATGATTTAAACGAATTATCGCAGTTTTTTAAATAAAATAAATTGCTAATTTGGTAAAAAAATCTGAAACTTGGCATAGAGTTACTTTATGGTCTAGGGAGGTTGGCATAAAAATTTCGACATCAAGTATTGGAATCACAAATTAATTTCATCAAAATTTCGACATCAAGTATTGGAATCACAAATTTCCCTCAGAACATCAAGTATCAGGATGATTCTCCAAAAGATACAACAACATTGAAACAGGAATGCATCAACATGTCTCTCAGTCAACATAGTTTGTACAAATCTGGAATCACAAATTAATTCTACAAGTCGACAACTAGTTTTTTCTTGGTTTTCGCCTTGTTAGCTCGCTTGCTCCTTGTATTCTTGGCAGGACTGTCTTGAGTTGAAATTGGCACATCTGTTCCTCCTCTCTTCCTTTTCTTCTCCTTCACCAAAGTGTTATCCCTGAATTTGAGTACAATTACAAAAAAATCAGCAACTACTAGCTAGCAATACCTAGATGAATTTGGGTATAGTTACAAAAAACAACAACTATCAACTAACAGCTAGATGAATTTGGGTACAATACCTAGATGAACCCTCAATATCTTGTGCATTTTTTGCACCCCCAAGATCTTGATCTTCTCCAAAAGCTGCATCTACTGCATTTTTACAGTTTCTAGCAATATGTCCTGATCTTCCACATCTCTTGCATTTTCGCTTCCTAGCACCAAGGCCACTACCCTCCACCCTTGATCTTATTCTTGTCTTCCTAGGTCTTCCGGGTGCTCTATTTTGAACTGGAGCGTTGAGCACAAAACCAGGATCGACGATATCCCATTGATGCTTTCCCTCTAAAGAAGGGACATTCTCAGCATATGCTGCATTGAACCTAGAAACAGAGTAGTAGTCATGAACATACTGATCAATTTCACTAGCTGCACCACGAAGAGAAGTAATGAAGAACAGAGCATGGATGCAAGGTAGGCCACTAATTTGCCATTGCCGACAACTACATGTCCTCTTTTCTAAGTCTACTGTATACCTCCATTCTTTCTTTTCTTTGTCTATTGCTGTCACCTCTGCCTCATAAGCCTTGCGCTTGATCAAATTCATCCTCAAATTTCTAGTTTTGGCATGCAATGTCTTCATCACACTAGGGAGAATTTTGTGCCCAACAAACTTTGCATCTGAAATTCTTTGGCGCAACTCAAACTTTCCCATAATCATCTGTCTAATCTTGTCTAACATATCTACCAAATGAAGCCCCTTGATTGCCCTGATCCATGAATTGAAGGACTCTGCAAGGTTATTATTCACATAGTCAACCTTACATACTTCATTAAACTTGCTTCTACTCCATATCTTTTTGTGATGGTTGCTCATATATTCCTCCACCTTTGGCTTTGTGTACATTAGACTCAAATGGTTGTTATGTTTCTTCAAACTACATGTCAATGAGGCTGGCCACAAGTTGTCAGTAAATATCTTCCCTCTAAAGTGCTTAGCGAAATTTGCAGCAAGATGTCGCATGCATTCTCTATGCTCCACTCCTGGGAAGACCTCATCCACTGCAACTTCTAGGCCCTTACAAGCATCTGTGTGAATAACCAAACCATCTGGACTCCCTATAACTTGATGTAGATTCTCTAGAAACCATGTCCAACTCTCTACACATTCTGTCTCCAACACACCATATGCGACTGGAAATAGCCAATTATGTCCATCAATTGCACAGGCAACAACTAGTTGTCCTCTAAATCTTCCATTTAAAGCTGTCGCATCCACAGCCAAGTATGGCCTACAACCCACTAAGAAGCCCTTCCAACATGCTTTGAATGAAACAAAAACTCTTCTGAAGCATTCTTTTTCCATGGTTTTACCTCTCACTTTATATTGCACCATGTGCTTATCAATCTCAACAACACTTCCCGGACATGCTTTCTCCACTTCAGCTTTGAATGTGTACAATAGCTGAAAGCTATCTTTCCATGGACCATAAATCTTATCAAGAGCCATCTCCTTGCCATAGTATACCCTCATGTAAGGCACCTTTATGTTATACTTTTCATAAATCTTCTTTATAAGTGCAGTGGGACCAATACATGGGTTCTCTGTCACCCACTCCATCATTGCATCAGCACACCATCTGCTTTTAGCTACCTTTTGTGTCTCTTTTCTTTCAGCACTTGGACATGTGTGAAGAAAAGGATTCACTTTCACCTGAATAAGCTCGCTATTCCTCATTTTGGAGGCATGCATCCTCCACTTACACCTTGAGTATGTGCAGTGGACAGTCAACCTAGTTTGATCACTCTTGTCAATATCAAAGTCAAATTCTCCTCTAATGCAGAAAGTTGCAAGTGCATTCCTACAATCAACTATTGATGGAAATATGCTACCCTCTGTTAAGGAAGGATTCTCTCTGTCATAGCTTATGATCGGCCTATCTTCAATCTCTTCATGCTCATCCACTCCCATGACATTGTTCTCCTCTTTCTCTTCTTCATCGGTATCGTCAAATTGTGCAACTATATCATCCTCCGCATCCCTACCAAATGTACCCCAATTTTCAACTAACTCTGGATATAACCTCTCATCATCATCTGGTTGGACAGCTTCATTAGCGACTACCAACTCTTGACATGGGTCCGGCTCGCTTTGACTCCCAAGGTGCTGCTCAAAAGAATCCATCCTAATTATCAAAACAAAAAGAGTCAGTAGTTAACAAATACATTGTTTATGACAAACCTATTAACTTCCACTAGCAAGTGCAAACAAATCTTGTGAACTGTGTTTGTGCAGGCATATAGTATTGAGATCCCTATAGTATATTAACTTGACAAAGTGTAGTGTGTTCAGGCAAATAAATTGATTAAACATCTGCAACTCGAAATTTCAACACCAATCCAACCAAATTTCTAGCAATTTCTAACCTGTGGGGCAGAAGCCAACGCAGGGATGGAGCCTAGTGTAGAGGGCAGTGTGGGGAGGCTCCTGCAGAGGCTAGCACGGGGAGCGGCGTGGGGCGCAGGGCAGCACGCGCCAGTGACCTAAGCGCCGGTGATCTGGACAACGGCGTGGGGTGTGGGGCGCAGGGCAGTAGGCATCGGCTCTACTGCAGAGGCTAGCACGGGGAGCGGCGTGGGGCGCAGGGCAGTAGGCGTCGATGACTTGGACAGCAGGCGTCGGCGACCTGGAGAGCGCCGTGGGGCGTGGGGCGTGGGGCACAGGCGTCGGCGACCTGGAGAGCGCCGTGGGGCGTGGGGCGCAGGCGTCGGCGACCTGGAGAGCGCCGTGGGGCGTGGGGCGTGGGACGCAGGCGCCGGCGACCTTGAGAGCGCCGTGGGGCGTGGGGCGCATGCGCCGGTGACCTGGATAGCTCCGTGGGGCGCGGGGCAGTAGGCGCCGGCGACCTGGCTAGCGCCGTGGGGCGCGGGGCAGTACGCGCCGGCGGCCTGGAGGTGGCGGCTGCCCTGGTTCAGTAGGCCTCGTTGGGGATTTTTGGAGGGGAGTCATGGGGCCCACGTGTAAGTCACGGGAGTGGACTGACGGTAACGGCCGGTAAGGATTTTTCCAAGATTGTTTACGGTGGAAAGGGGTAGAACTGAGTAGTGTTCCAGTCTATGGGTAAAACTGAGTATATCGTTCCAACTAAGGGTATGGTTATAAAATTCCCTATATTAAATGGGGGTATATATAGTTTTGCAAGCCCCTATTCTCTCTGTATCTCTCTCGCCTCACGCAAGCACCCTATGCCTCGGTCGCCAGCTCTCTGCTCGCCGCACCTATCACTGATGTTGCTTCTTGCTCGTAGGTTGCTGTCGTGTCACCTGCTCGCTGCCTCTCGTTCTGGCGATCTGCCATCGATTCTTGGGTCCTAGCTGCCAAGCAAATAAAGAAGAGGAGCAGGCAAAGAAGAAGAGAGGAACAGATTTGGGCATTTTGGGGCGTTTTAGGGAAATTCTCAATTCTTTTCAAATTGAATGGTGTCGTCACATGGTTAACCTCTTCGTAGTCCCTAATGAATAAATTTTAAATGAATTTAGAATATATCATCGAATATTTTAGAAATTTGATTCTCCAAGTATGCTAACACTGTATTTTTAAAACTGGTGTTAATCCGTTAGAAATTGGATATCAACGTCTTAACAAAAGTTGTAGATGTAGTAAATATATTTCTAACGGCACTAGTTTCACATGATTCGGATAAACAGTATAAACGTTATTATAAAAACAGTGCTACTGCTGGGCCCAAAACCAGCATAGCACATCATTTTCTTTTAATTTGGGGGCGGTGGATATGCTGTTGGTCCTTGAACATAACATGAAAGTTATAAGTTATTTTTCTTAGATGCTCAAAATGTATTTATTTATTTAAAAATTACGTCAAAAATATTGAAGAACATAAGTTTTTAGTAAGGAATAAGTCTACATAACCCGCTCACATATTGTAGATTGATTACTTAAACTTATAACGTAATAAACCATATGTTTAACCCCCTAATCTTTTAAATATCATTTACTTAATCTCGTAAGATGGTTTTGCAAAGTAGTTTTGCCTTCTTGGCGTGCTACGTTAGATTAGATTGCCACCTTGGTTACACGTGCCTACATGAAAACTAACCATCATGTACCCTGGACTTCTCATTCACTCCATCAGTGCTTCATTTACTCCGGCATCTCCACCTTCCTCTCTCCTTCATTCTTTAGCTAGGCATACAACGAGTTGATGATAATGTGTAAACCATCTAATTGTAGCATGAGTTGAAGGTGAATTTATGCACCTTTTAGTTGTGGTTTTTCCAACCATGTTGTACTAAAAAAACAAAAAAAGTGAAAACTGGAGCTCCAAATTAAAAGTTGTCTAAAAATAAGTAATGACAAGATGATGAGGAAATTATTCCCGACACTATATTCATGGGACAAGAAAAAACAATCTTGTACAATGTGGCACACTAGTAGGATAAAACCACTTTGTAAAATCACCCTAGGGGTTAAGTAAACGATATTTAAAAGGTTAGAGGGGTTAAACACCTAGTTTATTATGTCAAGGAGTTAAATAATCAACTAGCAATATGTGAGGGGGTTATATAGACTTATTCCTTTTATTAATATATTGGGATATCCGATGTTTTGGGTTTCATAGTATTTATATCGTATGATAGTGGAACTTCTATGTGGGATAGTCTTCTAAGTTTTGTTTCCTGATTTAGGTGTGGAGTCTTCCGGCGAAGCGAGTGAGAATCTAGGTTATTGCTATGGTTAAGGCAAGTGCACGATGAACTAAATTTGTGTTGAATAGATGTGTGCTTATACCTTTCGTTATACTCCTGAACTGTCTCGCTATCTAAGTATGTGCAATTGATATGTCATTATTCATGTTTTTGATTCTTTATTATAGAAGTTCAAGTTCCATGCCTAGCCATGGAGTGTTATTTTCTTTTTTCAATCAAGATCCTATGAGTGAACATTGCCCCCGCTTGCTCTGCTTACCGGTAATGCTAAAGGATATTCATATTTGTCTGGGAAGAAAACTACCATTTCTTGTTTTCTCGTTTTCCAAATGAAAAAGAAAATTTTCTTGTTGATTTTGTGTGTGAATATGATGCATTAATTTGTGTTTTATTTATGTTTTTTAGGTACATACTCATCTATAAGATAATTGGGTTGGGATGTAGAAGGTTCAACCACACTCCACTTTTCATAATATTTTACACATATCTTAGTTTTAATGTGTAAAGTAGCTTAATTAATTTATTTAGATATTTGAAACATTATTCGCATCATGGTTACTTTCATGGGAATGTAAATGGTATTTGGTGATGGTTTTGAGGTTGTGGTTAGTTAGTATGTTATTATTTTATTAACTACCTGTCGTAATTATAGGGGAGGTTCTCCCAAAATTTTGAATAAATTTTAGTCTTAAGTAATTTTATGACTTGATGCGGAATCTTGGCTATATGGATACCTGGGGTGTTACATTTAACCATTGCAATCCCCTCCAAATTATGTTTGCGTCTTTTTTGGTAATTCATTTGGATGTGTTAAAAATAATTAGTCTTTTAGTTGTTAAAATATGCATAATAGTAAATGTCTGGATGCATAAAAAAACAGAGACTCATGAGCAAATAAAACAAACAAGAATACATGTGAGAAGAATACATGTGAGAAAAGAAAGGAGAAGAGATAAATTTATTTTTTATTATGAAATTTTAAAGATCTTAAGGAGATTCAAAATTAACACTAAAAAATGTGTTACCTCCTTAAGCTATATAAATAGCTGAATATTTTTTTTACGCTGGCCTAGCTCCATAATACTTATGAATATGTTAGAAACATTATTTATTCTCCATCAACTATTTTACGGTAACATTGTAACATTAAGGTTGCTCTTATGAATCCGATGGCTACAAACCTCATAAAGTCTGTTAAAAAATCGATTAACCCGTTCCTCGCCGCCCTCCTTCCGTTGCTTATGCACTAAATTAAGGCCTATAATTGCAACTTGTACATAGCACAGTATTATTGTGGTGTCATTTTTTAAAAAAAAACGGATGAACCAGAAAATTTTGCAAAATCAATGACATTTCTAACCAACCATGCATGACATGCGAGTGAAAATCCGTATTGAGCATGAGCCCATTCGAGATGAAACAGCGGTTGACCATAGTGAGGGGCGCAATGGCACCACATAAATCGAGCCATTGAAGGAGGGGAGTATACAAATTCACAAGACAAAGTACGATAACTGGCAATATTTACCACGCTTATTTGCACTGCCAACTAGAAGCAACACCGCGCAATGCAATGCCGTTGTCCCATACTTCCGTATCCGTAGTTCCATTCCAAAACACAAAAGGCAGCATAGTCCTGTGCTTCTACTCCCTACTCTAGCCACAATTAAACCACCCGATACCCAACTTTCTACCACCTTTTAGGCTTTTACCACTCCATTATTCAATCTCTTTCTCTGATCCAGTACTGATATGATCCCTACCAACCCAATTGGCACAGTGGATCAACCGATCAACGCTAGAAAGCTAGCATGCCGCAGCCGCAGCCGCAGCTGGACGCGCAGCGCACAACGCCACACCAACGCTGCGCGCCATGATTGTCTCAATAGAATATAATAAAAAAATAAACATAGTTCTAGATTAGTAACAGTAGAATTTTAAAAAAGATAAAAATGTTATACAGACGAAAATATATTCACGAATTTCGTAATAATTATATCTATAATATAATAAATTAAATACTAGTTTACTTTCAAAATTTACTTCTACTCTCCCGTCGCAAAATATAACCATTTCTACCATTCAAATTTTATCCAAAATATTATAATTTTTGCAACTTTTCCCCACAAATCTTCCTATTTTACCCATACCTCAAGTATTAGTTGCATGTATTACTAATTGTTTAGAGTACAAGTTGAGGGATGGTTTGAGTTTCTCACACTATATTTGATAGAGCTTCGGCTTCGAGATCATAACTTTTTAGAGCCGAAATCTGACTTTCTGGATCCGAAGTTGTACAAAATGAATGTATTGCAAGCTAGATCTAGATCGGAGTGTTTCAAAAAAAAATACACTAACGCAATGAAACAGGATTCAGACAGCTTCAACTGTTCTACTCAAGAAAAAACTAAAAAAATTAATTGTAAATGTCACTAAAATACCCTACCCATATCCCCCTCTGGCACGAACTGCTCTGTCTAGTGAGGTGGGTGGCAGGCGGCAGGCGGCATGCAGCGCGCGGCGGGCCGCGAGAAACGGGCGGTGGACTGCGTGCATCAGGCGGCGAACGACGCAAGTCGATGCCTAGTGAGCAACTCAGGGCAGGGCACATCTGGTGAGGACGGTGTGCGACATGCAGCAACGCAGGCAAGCCAACAGGAAAATCTAGAAACCCTAAAATTTTTCCCCTTTAAAATTTTCAATTTCTCATCCAATTCTTCTTTGAGGTGTAGCTCATATTGTTGGGAGGCAGTTTGATCATATTACCTAAAAAAGGCTATTATTGATGGGCATCACACCCATCACTCTTATAACATCACTAATACCCTATGTTTAGTGATGGACATACACCCATCACTAAACCTTTAGTGACGAGTGTACATCAATACATGTCACTAATACCCATCACTCTTATAACATCACTAATATCCTATGATTATTGATGGGCATCACACTCATCACTCTTATAACATCACTAATACCCTAACACTAGACTATTGTCGTCACCATCGCCTTTGTCGTGCTCATCGCCGCTCCGTTGCTCCTGGCCTTCACACCATCGCCTGTGGCCCCCGCACCATCGGTTGTGCCACAAGCACCGTCGGTCGTGGCACCCACACAGTCGGCGCACGTGGACGCCCTACTTGCCGCTACCTTGGTTGCATCCTCCTCCTAAGGTCCCCCTCCTTTGAAATATTATTTGTCTTGTCTAACTAGCTAGTTTTGTTTTAATTTTATTGTTATAGGGTAACCTGGCTGGCCTACTGTTTTTAGCCAATTTCTTCGAGAGAACTACTGGTTTTAGCCAATTTCTTTGAGATAACGCATGACGCTGCAATGTACGTGGTGGTGCTCCTGAGGCTACCCATGGTGCTTCTCCTTATGGTGACCATGGTTCTTTTCTGTGGGCTGCCATGGTGGTGGGGTAAACCTAATGCTCCTCAGACTGCCCATAGTGATATGACACTATTCAAGCTCTTGATATCAAGATTAGTTAGAAGTTAGGAATGCTTTTATATATGGATCTTTGTTTTAGTTATATTCTTCGAGATAACGAGTTAGAAGTTAATATATGTCATATTAATTTGGTTATAAATCTTCTGTGATGAATTATTTGTGATGTGCTTTGGATGTTGCATATGTTGGCAACCAAAATCCCAACTGTGATTTAGATGCAGCCTAAAAATATATTTTTTTAAAAAAAATGACCATAATATTAGTGATGGGTGACAATAATCACCCGTCACTGAAGAACACATTAGTGATGGGTGTCAATCGTCATCCGTCACTAAAAAACACCTTAGTGACGGATGGCAAACGTTAATCGTCACCAAAGAATCGTAATAGGTGAGCCGATAGGAGTGAGGTTGACATGTTTATCCGTTACTATTGATGTCACATTATTGATACGATAAGAGTGATGGGAGACTTGCCCGTTGCTAATTAAGGATATCACCCATCACTAAAGTGTTTTTCTGTGGTAGTGACAGTTTGGTTTAGTTTTTCAGTTCAAATGAGCTGACGATTAGATTCGAGGTGGTCATCGATGGGCTCTTTTATCGTGTTTTATTATTATTCCGATGTGTTTTCTATGTGGTTATTATCGGTGAAACCTCTACCCGAGTCACAATGGATGAAAGACAATGAAAAAGAAAAAGAAGAAGAAGAAAGAGATGATGACTTGACAATAATGAATTAGAGGAGAGTAGACAGTAAGATTTTGTGAAGTAATGACAATAATTATATATTCTTTGTTGAAGCATCTCAATACTAAGGATTGAATGGTCAAGTGGAGCACAAAATTGCACCGGTCACCGTCCCAAGAGAGAGTTAGAGGCAGCAAGGAAGAGATCAAAGAGTTATAGATGGAGGCAAACCATACGAAAGGGCAACTGATGATCTAGCTCCTAACAAACTGACCCTGGACAAGCAAGAGGAATCCTGCCTCTGTCGCTGTGATGAGAAGTTCCTGAAGCACTCCATGAGGGTCGGCATGAGATCAAATGGGTTTTGTTTCTAACATTGGGAATTTTGATAGCAAAAGATCTGCGATCCTTAAATATTTACGTACTTGTGGATATGAGAGACATCATATTTTCTATTAATCTGATTGTTGGATGTCAAGGTGAATAAGATTACATTAAATTTTCATGTTTTTGGTTACCACCGTGTTGTCTATTTACCCTTCACCTCTCCATTACAATATTTTTGGAGCAGCTTAGCCAAACCAAACATTTAACTACTCTACATCACACACGGATCTAAAGTTCTGATTTAGATTTTAGAATTTGGAGCTATATCGTACAAACCCTTAATAATATTGTTCTTAAAAATGACTATAATTTACAAAGAATAAAGTATTAGTGTAGAAATGCACCTTAAAAAAATGATGTACCATGCGTCGCCAGCCACTCCCCGAATAAACCTCTGGATCGCTGCCTGCCTCCACCGCCGGGGCCCCCGGCCACTTTCCGCACCGCCTAATCATGCGCGCGGCAGGGCGCTGTCTGTCTCGCTAGCTACGAGCTGAGCTCACCACCACCATCCCGCCCTGCGTGAAAGCCGCTTAAAACGGTGCAAATTGTGGCCTTGTGTGGGGATCAGCTCGTGTAAAAGCTCTTGCCTTTCTTCCTCCTCTCGCCTCCTACTTCTACTTACCTAAAGGCTAAAGTACTCGATCGCCTCTTCGGCTCTTCTTGTCTCTCTTGTTCTCGATCTGTGGTCTCTCTCCGGTCCCGTTAGATTTGGTTGGGGAGATGATTCGGTGGGAGGCGTAGGTTGGGCGGTTGGACTTGAAGTTGCACCGGCGGCGGCGGGGGAGGAGGTAAGGAAGGGATGGACTCGGGCAACAGCGGGAGTCTCCAGTCGTCGAGCGGCGGGGACGATGAGTTCGACTCGAGATGCGGTGGGGGAGTGGACTCGTCGCCGCTGTCCGCGCTGCTACGGCAGTCGGCGTCGCCCTCCATGGCGGCGGGGCTCGGTGGCTCGTTCTACGGCCTGCAGGAGCTCGCCTCGATGTCGCCACCGCCGCTGCAGCTGCCGCACATATCTCAGGCGGCGCATCAGTGGTCGGCGGCCCTCCCAGCTGGCGGTGGAGCTGGGGCTGGAGCAGTAGCGTCGCCCTCGACGTCGTCGCCCCATGGCATACAGGAGCAGGCGGCGCCGGGGCAGCAGGCGGTCGGGCCGGCTCCGAGGGGGTCGAGGAAGCGGACGCGGGCGTCGCGGCGCGCGCCGACGACGGTGCTTACTACCGACACTTGCAACTTCCGCGCCATGGTGCAGGAATTCACGGGTATCCCTTCCCCTCCCTTCGCCGGACCGCCTGCGCGCTCCCGCTTCGACCACCTCTTCCCCGCCCCCTCCTCCCTCCGCTCCGCCGCCGCCTCGCTCTCGCCCTACCTGCTCCGCCCATTTGCGCAGAAGCTCCACACTTCACCTTTCGCATCTTTCCCCTCCTCCTCCACGTCCTCGCCATCGCCGTCCAACGTTGCCATTGCAACCTCCATCGCCGCGTCTGCCACCGCAAGCACGGCGGCGGCGGCACCCAGCGACGGGTACCAGCTCGCGTCGGCACCATCGTCCTCTCTTCTCGGGATGCAGGATCACATGAGTGGCAGCTACCTCTCCTTCCAGAGCCACCTTGGCGCGCAGCTGAGCGGCGATGGCAAGTACACCGCACACCCCATGTTCGACGCTTCCGGTCGCGACTTAGCGCCGCCGCCGCCGCAAATCCTGCAGGATCCGGCCGATTTCCCGGGCCTCACGCATGGCATCATGAGCGCCGACGCCAGCGGAACGCACATGCGCAATCCACGAAGCCGTGACCACGGCCACGGCGCCTGCGACGAGCTTTCCGGCGTGGTGGGAGGCGCATCCATGACCGGGAGCGACCGCGGCTGCAAGAAGACAACGGCCTACTCGTCCGGCGCCGGTGCGGTTCACGAGCGCAATGCAGAGAGCACGTCGACCGGCGCTGCCACAACCACCCCTTCATCGGCGGCGGCGGCAACGACGGCCATGAGAACGCAAGGCGTGGACTCGCGGATTTGTACATCGGAGGTCAATTTACTCTCTTCATTCCATGTCCATGACGAGAGCTAGCAGATTGGTTTGTAGTTCATTAGCTAGTTAATTACTTAGTTTTACTTGGTTATTACCTCATCTCCACTTCTTGTTAAATCCCTCAAAATTTGCATGTTTGCTTGTGTAGATCGATCAAATCAAACAAGATCATACCATATGTCCATATTAACTTTTTAAACTGTGCATAGCTAACTAAATGACATGTAGGGGACAGTTTCTTACTGAAGCGGCATGAATGTTTGCATTAGCATTAGCAGCAGCTTAACTCGTCAGCTCGTGCGCTTGTCCTTGTGCTAGTGTTTGTCCTGTCCTACTTGCTTTCGTCGATCACACGCAAGCTGGTTGGTATAGCTATATGTTGGATAGATAAGAGTAGTAGTGGCTCTCCTAAAGTAATAATTGTTCAATTCCATTGCAACAAAAGCCTAGTTTCCAGGTCTCTTAGCGATAGCAGCACAATCGATAGGTTAATCTCTTGTGCATATTTATAATAATGTAGGGTTATTGGCCACATGCATGATCAGATGAGCTGAGCTGAACAAAAAGATCTTCTTTGGCCCGTACATCTTTCAAGATTAGACGGCTACCTACTTCACATGGAGGCAAGAAACATATTAATATAAAACGGTGGATATAATAAACTATCAGCACGGTCCAACAACCGTATCTCCTCGAGCTTAGCATCCACTGCAGCCACTTAAAATATGCGAAGGACATGCAGGGAGCAAAACAAATCTGATCTTGCGTGATTCTTCTCCACTGCTGTGACGAGTTTTAGATGATAATCGAGTGATGTGTGCGATATGGAGACGACGCAGAATATAGTATTAATACAAAAATTCTTCTAGGAGATGAACTTACAACCACTTTGGTAGACAAGCTATACACTTTTTTTCTGCTATCAAAAGTTGAACCGTTTGTTTTAGAACTCTGTTGTTCCTACGTTTTTGTATTCTAAGTTGTATTATCAACCGAATTATTCATGGAACATACAATTTCTAAAAAAAACTTTTGAACATACAATTTCCTAAAAAAGTTTTTTCTACAAAAAAAGATTAAAAAAGTTATCTAAGCAATACTAACGAAGTTTTTGGAAAAATTGTATTTTCAGTACCAATTGGTAATTAACCTAAGCAACACCGATAATCCAACCTCCATGTATATTCTCATTGAGTACAATTTTACATTTCCCTAAATAAGGGTCTTGAACATTATTTTCACCATTTGTTACTACAAAAATCATTTTTACATGTGATCGAATCAGTCTTTGTACAAGTATTTGGTCAGCATTCTGCAATCTAATATCTATGAAAATATTGCATTTCCAAACGTGGGTGGCAATTCACATGTCAATGTATTTTTATTGGTGGTCCTCTTAACAGATCATACATGAAAAAAAAAATTCCGGTATGTAAAAATATATTTTTACGTGTGGTTTCCTTAGAAACTCGTATGTGAAAATCGATTTTTATGTACGGTTTCTTAATAGAGTTGCTTATAAAATAAATTCCTTCTAACACCCCCAACGCATGGTAGGGGCGGAAAAGATCGGATATATAGATGGAAACTAGTAATATCATATTTGTTTTTATTTTTTCTCAGATTCACAAATGGATATGAAATCAAATATTATCATATAAAAATATGGATCAAACACAAATTAAAATAAATACAATTATAGATATACAGATCTTACTTGTTACTACCGTTTATAGTTCACAACTCACAACAGATATGGATAATAGGTTCACAACACACAAGTCCAAGTCACGATAAATATAGAGTAATAGCGCGTAACTCTATAATACATATTAATAGTAATAGCACAAATACTCCATGAATAACATATATTAATAGTAATAGCCATATACTTCATGAATAATGATATGTGAGGAAAATAATAATTGATGAGAGAAATCTATAACATAGAAGCCATATCCTTATCAAAACCATGCATTTCACCCTCTAGTCCCCCCTCATGATCTCCATCCATGTTATTGTATTACAGATTTAAATCCATGGGATATTAATGAAAGGATGAAATTGAGAAAAATAATTCTATAATAAGGAAAAGAAGCAAATCATGGTCATTGAGGCAGCAAAAAATCTCTGCTCTCTAAATTCATATCAACGATGATAGACCCAATAACATTTTCACTTGCATATTTTGACATATTTTCTCTTACCCTTTTTAACTGTTGTGGACTAATTTTTGGTGCAAATCAAAGCTTGCAGAACTTTAGGATCTAAACGGATATTAAATGGATCAACAACACATCCACCAACACTAAATATTGATTCTAAAACTATAGTTGACACTTGAATATATAATTTCTCACAAGAAAGTCATGAGAGAATAAGAAGCTCGGGTTTTTTGAGCTTCCATCATGATAAAATATCAAATTCATTTTTATCTTTTCAACTTCATTCCACTGTTTGTTGCTCTATGTACACTTCTAACTCATTTATGCACTTATGATTTCTTTTATGAATTGAATTCATAATCTTAGATCTTGCACAAAGCCACCTTACCATCTCACCTCATCCTAATAGCTAGCTACATACTATCATTGTGGCAACACTATTAGTGATAATTCAAATGGTCCCATGGGTAGTTTAGATAAGTTAGGCCCATTAAGAGATGTAGTGCCTTACTTCTATATGTTGTACTCTTTTGGATACAAAAATTCCCCATGAGAAGTTTATAAGATATTGCTTAGTCTTTCAACTTAGTCTAGATTAGATGTAATCTCTTCAAGGATCAGTTGATGCATAGGTTTTCTTCTATCTGCCTTTATCATGTCCTTTTATGTATACGAGGGGAATCACAACGACTAAGACGAACAAGTTACACTATAATTAGACATCTATAAATAGTTTCTAGACTTTAAACAGAGAATGCCAATGCTAGATTTAGATTCATCATTCTCCAGGCATCGTATCCGCAGTTTGCTCATCATTCACGTCACCTATGGCGAATGTGTTAGGGAATAGGGAAGCTATGCTAGCCGGTAAATTCAAAATTTCCGCCCTAGGCCCTAGGATCATGCGCGTGTGAGATCATAGATCGGTACCTTCTAGCACGAGACGCGCTAGGTGCAGCGGAAGAAGATGTTGGAGCAGCGTGTCAAGCCTCTCCTCGCTTCGTCCTTACCGTCCTTCATCGATCCGATCGATGAAAACGACGTAGTCGTTCACATGTAGATGTACATGAGCGTCTCTATTGGAGCAACATCTCCACGGAGTCCATACATACCGGGATGGAATACCTCCCACGGCAGCGTGCTAGCACCACACGTGAGAGACGGGGATCCTTGACCTCAATGTTTGAGATCAAGAAAGGAAGGAGAGAACTCTTGGGTAGTTAGGTCTAATCTAAGCTTATTGCTTGCCCCAAGACATCCTCCTCCTCTCCTTTTATAGGGATGAGAGATCTTTGGTCGTGCTCATCCTAAAACCCTAAAAACCGTAATAGATCCAATCTATTTTCCCACGTCAAAACTTTTGATCCTATATCGGAACTTCCGACGTGGTATTTTAGGTCTCCTGATATAGTACGACACGCAACAGATCCAATATGTTATCGCCCACTTCAGAACTTCCGATCAGTACAAAATTCCACGATTCTGAATCGGAACTTCTGGCTCGTTGGAACTTCCGATACCATATCAGAACTTCCGAAGCAACATTTTCTCTCTGTATCGAGACTAGAAAATAATTGGAACTTCTGATACTTCCTATCGGAACTTCCGATCCATGAAATTTTCTTGGGCATAACCTTCAATCTCTCACTTGCACAAGAACCAATTCTTTGCATGTTTTAATCTATCCCCTTAAGTGTGTGACCCGATGGGTTCATACACTAACGGTTGTTTACCAGAAACCATTTCCGACTCACTGATTAATAGCGGTACCTAGCAGCACCTATTGACCCCCGAAAACGTACAAAATCAAATTTCCATGAACCTTGATATACTCAAACACTAGTCCCTTTACCACACGCCATCAGTCAAGCTTAAGGCGAGATACGTGTCACCCTTGTTGGTTAACTTGACATTTCACTCAATCAAGTATTGGATTCAAATCATGACTAACTCCTTAGTCATAGTGGCATGACCATGCACTTTTCTGATCTAATACCTCGAGGGGCCCAGAGACGACTCTCCCGTTATTAGGAGGGGTAAATTCCATCTTGACCGCTCATATCCCAAGACATGTTTCACAACACACCTAAAAACAACCCTTATTACTACCCTATTACGGAATAGCGTTAGGAAGCATCTAAGTGTGTCACTACGCATTCTGGAATCAAATGACGATCTCACGTCTAAGGACTCTGCAGGTACACCATTTGAGATGACAACTGTTGGCACATAACAATCTCAGCAGTATCACAAGTGGGTCTGTCCAACACCATGTTCACCAATATGTGTCCACATCACTGATTTGACATCACTATGTCTATGATCTGTGAAACACAATCATCAATCAGTCGGATGTACTAATCCATGTATCATCACTGTCCCACACAATGACAAGATTAGGGACCCTTTTGAACAACATCGTCATAAAACAAATAGTTTCACATAAAAAGTCATACTCATTAATTAAATGCAAACGATATTTATTCAAGGAACAATATAACAATTATCCTCATACATTGGAATAGACTCTACTAGCATCTTCCACAAACACATGACTCACTCACGCAAGTATCTAATACCCATGGAGCTCATATGCGCCTCATGCTAGGGTTGTAGAAGAGGCTTCGTCAACGGATTCACCATGTTCAAATCCGTGTGCACCTTGCAAATCTTCACATCACCTCTCTCAATGATCTCGCGGATCAGGTGATATCGCCGAAGTATATGTTTGGATTTCTGGTGCGATCTAGGCTCCTTGGCTTGCACAATGGCACCACTATTATCAAAATAGAGGTCCACTAGACCAGACGTACTAGGAACAACACCCATCTCAGAAACAAACTTCCTGATCCAAACAACCTCCTTCGTCGCTTCTGAAGCAGCGATTTACTTAGCTTCTGTTGTAGAATCGGCCACCGTCTCTTGCTTGGAAATCTTCCAACTCACTGCGCCTCCCTTGAGGCAAAACATAAAGCCAGATTGCGATCGGGAATCATATTTATCGGTCTGAAAGCTAGCATCCGTGTAACCACTTACAATGAGCTCCTCTTCACCACCGTAAACCAGGAACATTTCCTTAGTCCTTCTCAAGTACTTCAGGATACTCTTTACTATAGCCCAGTGATTTTCACCCGGGTTCGATTGGTACCTGCTCGTAACACTTAGAGCATATGACACATCTAGTCGTGTACACAACATGGCATACATGATGGATCCAATTGTGGAGGCATACAGGATCGTACTCATCTTCTCTAGCTAATCAAGTGTCACAGCACACTGAGTCTTACTAAGAGAAATACCATGTGACATTGGCAGGAATCTCTTCTTAGAATTCTACATTTTGAACCGCTTCAAAACCTTGTCAATGTACATACTTTGGCTTAATCCAATTAACCGTTTTGATCTATCTCTATAAATCTTTATGCCCAAAATGTATGCTGCCTCTCCAAGATCTTTCATCGAAAAACTATTTTTAGTGAAGTCTTGACAGCATTCAACAAAGGAATGTCGTTTTCGATCAACAATATGTCATCCACATATAGGACCAAAGACACAAGTGAGCTCCCACTAGCCTTCTTGTAAACACAAGGTTCTTCTTCGTTCTTGATGAAGCTAAACCCTTTGACTACCTCATCAAAACGAAGATTCCAACGCCGAGAAGCTTGCTTCAATCCATAAATGGACTTTAGCAACTTACAAACTTTCCCAGCATTCCCCAGACCATCAATACCTTCAGGCTGTGTCATGTACACATCCTCACTTAGGTTTCCATTCAGGAAAGCCATCTTGACATCCATTTGCCATATCTCATAATTATAAAATGCGGCAATAGCTAGGATGATCCGAATAGACTTAAACATAGTAACGAGCGAAAACATTCATCATAATCAACACCTTGAATCTGTCTAAAACCTTTCGCCGCCAATCGTGCCTTATATATGTGAACATTTCCATCAACGTCTATCTTTTTCTTGAAGATCCATTTACAATCAATAGTTTTTACACCATTTGGTGGATCAACCAAGTTCCAAACCTGGTTGACACACATGGACTCCCACTCGGACCCAATGGCTCCAAGCCATTTCTCAGAGTTTGGTCCCATCACTGCTTCCACATAGGTCTTGGGATCATCGTTGTCCAATAACAACACGTCGCGATGCCCAGTGGTCAAGAACATGTACCTCTCTGGCGCATGGACTACTCTCCGAGACCTTCGTGGGGCTGGCGCATTCATAACAGGGTCTGCAACATCTTATGCCTCCTGCTCTGGTTCAGTGGGATCTGGAACACTTTCCAGTGGCTCTCAAACCTCTTCAAGATGCACAGTCCTCCCACTAACTCCTTTTGAGAGAAACTCTTTCTCAAGAAACACACTATTTCGAGTGACAAACACTTTGCCCTCCTCTCTATTATAGAAATAGTATCCTTTGGTTTCCTAGCATACCCCACAAAGAAGCACTTGTCAGACTTAGGACTGAGCTTGTCAGACGTCATACGTTTGACATATGCCTCACATCCCCAAATCTTTAGAAAAGACAAACTGGGATGCCTCCCAGACCACATCTCATATAGCACCTTGTCTACTAACTTAGATGGAACTCTATTAATCGTGAAAACTACGGTTTCTAGAGCGTGACCCCAAAAGGATAATGGAAGATCAGTGTGACTCATCATGGACCGCACCATGTCCAACAAGGTGCGGTTTCTCCGCTTGGACACCCCATTCCATTGAGGCGTTCCTAGTGAAGTTAGCTGTGGAACAATTCCACGATGTTTCAGATGATCACTAAACTCATGTCTCAAATATTCACCCCCACAATTCGACCGTAGAAATTTAATTGTCTTGCCCGTATGATTTTGTACCTCATTATAGAACTCCTTGAACTTTTTAAAGGATTCCCACTTGTGCTTCATTAAGTAGACATAGCCATATCTACTAAAGTCGTCAGTAAAAGTAATAAAGTACTAAAATCCTTTCCTAGCTGTGTGACTCATTGGACCACACACATCAGTATGTACTATGACCAATAGCTCACTCGCCCTCTCACTCTGTCCAGTGAAAGACGTATTTGTCATTTTGCCAAGTAAACAAGACTCGCATGTGTCATATGATTCAAAATCAAATGACTCCAAAAGTCCATCACTATGGAGCTTCTGCATGCGCTTCTCATTTATATGACCCAAACGACATTGCCAGACATAGGTGGGATTCGAATCATTGAGTCGTTGTTTCTTAGTACTAATGTTATAAACATGTGCACTATCAAGACTCAGAATATACAATCTATTCACTAATGGACAAACACCATAAAGCATGCCATTCGAAAATATTGAACAACTCTTGTTCTTTATTACAAATTCAAAACCATCTTCCTCTAAACATGAAGAAGGGATAATGTTTCTGCCTAAGGCGGGAATGAAATAACAATTATTTAACTCCAAAACTAATTTTGACGGTAGCGACAATGAATAGACGCCGACAGCAAATGCTGCAACCTTTGCACCATTCCCGACGTGGATATCCAGCTCGCCACTTGCACACTTTCTTACTCTACTCAGCCCCTACAACGATTTGCAAGTATGAATCATCGATCCGGTATCAAATACCCATGAATCATTTGGACGAGTAGTAAGATTAATTTCAATAACATTAATACATGAAGCGGAAGTCCCACTTCCCTTCTTGTTTTTTTGCTCTTCTAGGTACACCTTGCAATTGCGCTTCCAATGCCTAGGCTTGTGGCAATGGTGGCACACATCGGAGTTGGCAGGATCAGACCTGGACTTTCTAGTCGGTTTAGACTTCGCACTAGAATCGCATCTGTAGTCTTAGCCTTTTTCCTCCTCCTCCTCTTCTCGCCCTCATTCTGAACAGCCATCACATGATTTGGAGTCTTTCTGATACTCTCCTCAGTAGATTTCGGCATCCCATGCAACTCTGCTAGTGTCTTCTCCAATCCAACCATGTTGTAATTCATGATGAACAGCTCAAAGCTCAGTGGGAGCGACTGGAGAATGACATCAATAGCGAGGTATGGATACAGTGGAGTGTCCAGTCTCTATAGAGTCTCTATGCAACCAATCATCTTGATCACGTGAGGGCTCACTAGGCTCCCTTCAGCTAGCTTGCTACCAAACAAGTATTTAGACACATTGTATCTTTATGCCCTTGCTTGGTCCTGAAACATGCCTTTAAAACCTACGATCATATCGTAAGCATCACGTTCCTCATACTGTTTCTGAAACTGAGAGGACATGCAGGCAAGCATCAGGCAGCTGACGTCCACGGAATCACTAGGATGCTTCTCATAAGCACGGTTATCTGCTGTAGAAGCATCCTCTCCTGGTTCATTAGGGTGGGGTTCCTCTAGAAAATAATCATTTTTCTCTTGCTTAAGAACAATTCTCAAGTTTCGATACCAATCCATAAAGTTTGTTCCAGACAATTTATCTCGTTCAAGAATAGATCGCAAATTAAAAACTGGAGTGCTCTTAACAATAGACGTAGTAGGTGCCATGATCTACAAAAGATTAAATGCGAGGTTTAGCATTATGCAATGTTTATCTTCTATCCAATATAATATGTTCCACTATCTAAACCAGTCACTTTCCCTCTCATGACTAATAGTGGCGCAAGATCCATGGTCACGCTATCTCCTAGTGAGCTTTGGCATCACTGCTAAAAGCTAGTTGACATAGGTAAACAACTCCTTGCTAATCACATCATATGTGACTCTTGTCATTGGAGAAGCATCCTATATATGCTCGACCCCAACTTCTATGCTCCAAGGCCCAAAACCATTTTAATAGCCTTGTCAAGTGAACCAACACTATACGTGCAAAAGTTCGACTTCCACTCCAACTGGTCGAGATAAAAGATAGCACCTTGTTTTGGCAGACCCACTATCGATGATCATGAACCTTGGTGGGTGCAGCTATTGGGAAGAACATCAACACTTAATTTTCTGAGGGAAAACTACTCTAGCATCGTAACATCCCTAGAGCACATGAAACATGCAAGAATAGAATAACATGAACATAAAAAAGCATCACAGCCAATCATATTAACTGTGACATAGCATGGCCTTCTCCACATGGCGATCTCCATCTCCATGGCTCCCATCATCGAGTGCGTGCTCCCGGCCTCTATGAAGAGTTCTAGTCCATCTCACATAGGCTATACTAATTACATGGGTCGAAGCACTACGGAAACGACATGCAAGTCGTAATAAATTTTACATTAGTCTTGGGCTGTAAATAACCATGAAACACAGGCCATATTTAATTTACATTGATTGCATGCATCTCATACATTACATTTGACCAAGGCCATGCCAGTCACGTCATTCACGATCAATATCAGAATCCTGCATCACAACAATTGCCTTCTATATCGAATCATTATTCGACATCGGAACATCCGATCAGTATCGGAACTTCCGATCACATCGGAACATCCGATCTGTCGTGGATAGAAACAAATCTAATCTATTTTTCCACCATGTATCTCCATACATGAGTGATCCAGATCGAACACTATGCACGTAGGCTCTGATACCACTATTGGGGAATAGGGGAGCTTCGCTAGCCGAAAAATTCAAAATTTCCGCCCTAGGCCCTAGGCTCATGCGCGTGTGAGATCATAGATCGATACCTTCTAGCACGAGATGCGCTAGGTGCAGCAGAAGAAGGTGTTGGAGCAGCGCGTCAAGCCTCTCATCGCTTCATCCTTGCCGTCCTTCGCTGATCCGATCGATGAAGACGACGTAGTCGTTCGCATGTAGATGTCCATGAGCGTTGCTATTGGAGCAACGCCTCCACGGAGTCCACACGTACAGGGATTGAGTTCCTCCCACGGCAGCGTGCTAGCACCGCACGTGAGAGACGGGGATCCTTGACCTCAACATTTGAGATCAAGACAGGAATGAGAGAACTCTTAGGTGGCTAGGTCCAATTTAGGTTTATTCCTTTTTCCAAGACGCCCTCCTTCTCTTCTTTTATAGGGCTGAGAGCCCCCTGGTCGTGCTCATCCCAAAACCTTAAAAATCATAACAGATCTAATCTATTTGCCCATGTCGGAACTTTTGATCCTAGATCGAAACTTCCGACGGGGTGTTTTAGGTCTCCTGATATCGTACGACACGCAACAGATCAAATCTATTATCGCCCACCTCGGAACTTCCGATACCATATCGGAAGTTCTGATCAGTACCAAATTCTCCGATTCTGAATCGGAACTTATGGCTTGTCGGAACTTCCAATAACATATCGGAACTTTCGAAGCAATATTTGCTCTTTGTATCGAGACTAAAAAAATAACAGGAACTTCTGATACTTCTTATCGGAACTTCCGATCTATAAAATTTTCTTGGGCATAGCCTTCAGAATAGTAATTGTCAAGGCCCTACTTGCTAGTGACCTAGCCGAATTTGATAATAAGTGATATGACCTGACGTGTTGCATAGAGCAAGAGGATGTTGCTTAATAGGATATGCCACCTAACATGCCATACATGTCGCCATTGAAGAGTTGTTGCGAGTTGTTTTGCCACCCACTATGTGTCTTTGTGTGCTTGGCTAAATATCTATCACATCACCATATAAGTGGAAAAACACATGACAGATGAGGCAAGAAGGTTAGTCTTGCTATATTGTATTTATTATATTATGGGTTGTTGGCTCTCTTGAGCTTTGAGGATCACTAGAGCTCAAGGGTATGTGCGGCTCCATGAGCTTAGGGAGATCTTGCTCGAGCATCTCATCATGAGTTTATTGAACTCGAGGAAATAATCTATCTTAGAGGTGAAGTTCTTAGGGATTGCTTGGAGAAAAACTGCCTAGTTTAAGTTGTCTAAAGACCTCAAGACTCAATAGCGTCAAGGTAGTGCTAGTCGTTCAAACACTCTAAGCCTCGCTCCTTCTTGGATTCGTCGATCACATTCAATTGTAATGAGCTCGAAGAAAAAATGACATGGTGCCATGCCATCTTGGATACGCTGGATTGAGGACCCTAGGTCCTAAAACATCAACAACCTTCTTTTTTTTTTGAAAAAAGGCAACTCAAAAAGAGACTTTTTGAGCGCCCTGCTTTATTGGAAAGCAGTAAACAGATTCATGTCTGTCGGGGATACCGACGATACAAGAACGTACCAAAAAACCTGATCCAGCTAAAGGAACTTTTCACCCAACACAACAACTTCCACACCCCCACAACACAGGCCAAAACCCAGCACTATAACAGGAAATGAAACACATAACCCCATCAGAACAGCTAGGAAAAACAATTCGGTCCAGTTCCAACATCCACCAAAAGCATTACTCCTCACGATGACGCGGAGGACTTTCTGCTCACAACCCGCTTCGCATTAGTATTCCCACAGGGCTTCATGACGTCACGCCTGAGATGGGATGGACATCCTGCTGAACGAGCTGGCGAAGCCGAGCACGTAGCAAGTCGTAGCACCGGGAAGTTTCCTCCATCAGACGTGCTGGCACCAGTTGAAGCCATTGAGTGAGAAAGGACATTAGTTTATGAACAACCTGAAAAGCGTTAGTACAAATTTTGTCCCGAAAAATATGCTCATTACGGGTTAGCCAAAGCGTCCAAGCGATTGCCCCCAAAAACTGAATGGCAATCATTTTTTTCCTATTATCTCTCACCTTCTCCATCATATCCATAAAAGATCTTCTATTTAGAGCATGAAGGGGCCACTCTAAGTTTTCAACCACAAAAACCCACAGCATACGAGCAAGACCACATTCAAAAATTAAATGATCGACCGTTTCATCAAGCCCACACAGTTTGCAAAGAGGGTCCCCTCTCCAATTCATTCGTCTTAATTGATCCCCCACTTGAATTCTGCCTTTCAATGTAAGCCAGGTAAAGACCTTCACTTTCATCGGCAGACCACACTTACAAATGGTCATACTATCAACATCGGTCACACCCCTAAACACAATCATATTATAAATTGACTTGGAAGTGAAGCCTTTTTTATTAATAAGCCACATCATCCGATCTGGCCCATCACCTCCCTCTACTCTACTAATAATCGCAGCTAAGTCCTCCCAGTTATCCAAATCCTCTACTCGAAGCGACCTCCTAAACAAAGTATTTTCTTGGGCCAACTTAACAGTTTCTACAATGGTCAGAGAATTATCTCGACACCCCTCGTAAAGTTTCCGGAATCTCGTTTTCAGTGGGGTGTCACCCTCCCACACATCATGCCAAAAGGAGGTTTTGGTACCCGCTCCCACTTCGAAACCACACCCTAGCCTCACCCACATCTTGCTCTTGTTTAAGCCCTTCCAAAAACAAGAACCTTTATTCATGTCTGCCTGCAAAACCCCTTTACTTAGATCGTACTTATTCCTCAAAATCGTATAACACGTGCCCTCCTGACCACATTCAATGTTATAGATCCACTTGCCCAATAGAGCCCGATTCATGGCCCTAACATCCATAAAACCCATACCCCCCATTCGCTTGGGCGCACAGAGAGCTTGCCAAGATATCATGTGATATTTCTTTTTTTCCCCAATACCTTCCCAGAAAAATTGGGATCTAATAGAATCAATTCTTTTACACACACTCTCTGGAAGAGCAAAAACCCCCATAGTATACAAAGGTATACTGCTCAAACACGAATTAATCATCACCATTCTCCCCCCGTAGGATAATTGGCTATTTTGCCAGGACGTCAACTTCTTCTCAATTTTACACACTATCTCTTCAAAATCTTTCTTTTTTGGTTTTGATTGGTTAATCGGTAAACCAAGATATTTCATAGGCCAAACACCAACATCACAATTGAAAATATTAGCTGCCTCCTCCAACTCCTCATCTGTGATACCAATCCCAAAGACCACACTTTTTTGGTAGTTAATTTTCATGCCTGACATATCTTCATAGCAGTACAACAGAAATTTTATTTGTTACCAAATTTTGCTCAGTCAATTCCATCATCAAGATGGTGTCATCCGCATACTGTAAATGCGTTATCCCCCCGTCAACTAGATGAGGAACCAAACCAGTCAAAAAGCCCGCTTCACTAGCACGAACCAGCATTTCCGATAACGCATCACCCACTAGGTTAAATAATAGAGGGGACAAAGGATCCCCCTGTCACACACCTTTATACGTTCTAAAAAACCCCCCTACTTCTCCATTAACATTAATTGCTACCCTCCCACCAGAAATAACATTGTCCATCCATTCCATCCACTTAGCGTCAAAACCCTTTCTACGCATAACATCTAGTAAACACTCCCACCGCACCTTGTCATAGGCTTTCTCAAAGTCTAGCTTCAACAGCAACCCCTTTTGATTTTTGCTCTTCAGCTCATGAATCACTTCATGTAATGTCACCACCCCCTCCAAAATGTTTCTTCCAGGTATGAAGGCAGACTGACTACAATTAATAATGGAGGAAGCACATCTAGTAAGACGGGCAGTGAGCACTTTAGTGACAATTTTATAACATACATTCAGCAAGCAAATTGGCCTAAAACGTTTGATATTGCTAGCTTCTCTCATCTTCGGCAACAGAACAATCACCCCATAGTTGATTCGAGCCAAATTAACAACCCCTTCACTCATAGCATCAAGGATTTCTTTGAAAACCCCCCTTAGTTGAGGCCAGAAGGCTTTATAAAAATTCACTGAGAATCCATCAGGACCGGGGGAGGTATTAGATTTCATAGACTTAATAGCCGCATCAAGCTCATCCCAAGTAAAAGGGGCTACCAGATCCATACTCGCGCCTCTTGTGAGCCTCCTTCGATCCCTCCACATCGACTCATCCAACCGAACCCTTGGAGATGGTTCAGACCCGAACAAATTTTTATAGAAAGAGTAAATATGATGTTTCAATTCCCCCTCATCTGAAATTAAACGCCCCTCATGTTCAAGCGATACAATAGTAGATTTCTTTTTTCTTCTATTGGCAATTTTGTGGAAAAAGGCACTGTTGGAATCCCCCTGAAGGAGCCACTGTTGTCCACTTCTATCGCGCCAATACGAAGCTTCTTGATTGTAAATGTCCATCAAACACCCCTCTGTTTCATACATACTCCCCCAGTCCATAAAAGACATGTTATCCTGAGAGACTTTTTCCTCCCACTCCTCCAACTTTTTACGGAGTATCGCTTTCTGTTTATGCAGTTGGCTAATCATATTCGCACCCCAACCTTTCATCTTTTTCCTAAGAGTTTGACCCATAACATGCCAATGGTCCATAATATTATTTTTATACCTCTTCGGCCAATTTTTCAGCACCCAGTCCCGGAAACCAGTTTGAGTCAGCCACATATTCTCAAATTTAAACCCCGCTTTCACCCGGTTTGTCTTCCTATCCATATCCACCATGATAGGACTATGATCTGAACCTACTCTAGGAAGATTACGAACAATGGCTAACGGAAACAAACTATCCCAACTATTTGAGATAAGAACCCTATCTAACACCTCTCGAGTGGGGGGAACAGCTTTATTCGTCCAAGTAAACAAACATCCAGTTTTACACAATTCCTGGAGCTCCGCAATATTAATGAACGTGTTGAACTCCCTCATCCACCTTTTATTTGGACGCCCCCTAGATTTCTCTTCAGGGTATCGGATAAGATTGAAATCACCCCCCAACAGAATCGGGACCTGTTGACCATTCATCTTATGCAATAGTTCATTAAGAAATCTCCCCCGGCCCTCATCGTGAGCAGGACCATACACATTCATAATCTCCCAACTTTTCCCAGAATCTTTCATAGTAATTATCACACTCAGGAAAAATTCCCCCTGATCCACATTACCTATACTAGCTTTGTCCATATTGACACCCAAGAGAAGACCCCCAGAACGACCATTCGACGGTTTACATAACCACCAAAAATCCCTATTACCGCAAAAGAAATCCAAATCCCTCTGACACACACTGTCCCTCATAGTTTCTTGCAAACAAATACAATCACATCTATTTTCTTTAATCATGTCAGCCAAGAGTTTTTTCCTGCCCCCACTACCAATTCCTCTAATATTCCAGAAAATGATTTTCATTTATCTAAATTATCAGTATCAAACACTTCAATAGCCCTCTCTTCCCCTACATCCCCTACCCCATCATCTAAATTTAAAATGACCTCATCAGTCATTCCCCCCTCAACTATTGTTTTTTGTTTATCATCACTTTTTTGTTTAGCCACACACAGCAAAGCCTGAGCCATCTCTTTAGCTTTCAAAAAGTCAATATTAGCATGTACTTCATTTTTAGATTCCCCCAACATCACTCCCGAATGTTTAGCAATTGCAGCAAGGACATGCGAATCGGTTTTGCTAAACGAAGTAAAACGAGAAGTACCTGTAATGTTATTCATCTGATCCATTCTTTGCTGAGCTTTGATTTGAATAGGAACTCCATCTCTTTTTATCCTGGCACTGAATCGTTGGGCCACCGGAGGATTCTTTTTATACTTGGTTCTCCGTTTGGCAACTTGATCATCTTGGACAGTAACTTGCTCCTCCACTGTATCATCCACCAAGTGCCCAACCATATCCTTCCCAAGCTGTGTGACCCCTTCTACATTCTCATCCCTGGCATCTCCCTTGGGACCTCTCAGCTTAGTGTTTGTCATCACAGACTCCAACTCCGATGCCGCGTCCACCTTGCTGCTCGTCCTAATAGTACCATCACCAGCACCCTTAAAAGCTTGCTTCCTCTCAACCCCACCATTTCCCATGTCTTCCTCCACTTCCTCTTCAGAGATATCCTCTAAAAATTCCGGGATGTCAACTTTGCCCCCCATCATTGAGTCAGCCTCCTCCATATGTTTACGCTGTCCACCGGATGTGGAGTCCCTCACGTCCTCCTTACCCTGATCACTCTGACTAGAGTCTTCAGCCGTGTTCATCTGATGCCCCCCTTTCTTGCTATCATCTCTTTTCTGCTTGCCCTTGCCCTCATCTTCTTTAACTGAAATTGCCCCCCCATCCGGTTTAAAGGGAAAAGAAATCACAGTGTCCATCTCAGGTATCCAGGTGATATTATAACCAATAAAGTTGATAAACACCTCAGATGTCCCCCCAATCTTTGTAGGATCCTTGCAGGCAACTTTTATCCTTGCAGGCCCCTGATGAGTCAAACTAGAAACATCAATATCCAGGGGCTTCCCAGCCAGCACCGCTAACTTGCTCAGATCAAGCACATTTCTGGCAACACTTGGAACTCCCAACACCTTGACCCAAACTTGACTAAGGACGCCAAAACCATCAATGATCCGTTCAGTCTCCTCCACTTTTGCTTTAAACTTGAATAACTGAAAACAAACCGAGTTCAAGCGAGTCAGTCCCCTGCGCATCTCCTTAGATGGGAATTCCACCAGAAATTGTCTCTCAGCTATTTCTCTCACTCTCCAAACCCACTCAATTTCAAAGAAATGAGCCAATTCCAACCTAATTTGGTTCTCGGAGCACTCGCCTTCTTCCACCGTCAGCAGACCGACCACAGCATAATTTTCAGTCCTGACCTCTGTCTTCTCCGTTTGTAAAAAATAAAACCCATTATGAGGAAACCCAAATCCACAAAACTCAATCGGCAAATGAACTAAAGATCTATTTCCTTTCTGCCTCTCAAGCATCGGACAAGCAGCCGAAACATGCCCAGGTTGTTTACAAGAGTAGCAAATCACAGGACGTCGACATTGCACCTGGTGATGCCCAGACATACCACAATTATAACACACTAGTTCTTCATTTTTCATCTCACGTACAATCTGATCCTCATTTCTGGGAGAATCCTGCTCCATATGCCTGTCACCCCGTCCACCACCTGAGAAACCCCCCCGAGCAGATTGGAATCCACTCCTTCCTCCCCAACCGCGGCGACCACGTCCCCGATAGAGCCCATCGCCATGCCCACTGCCTCCATCACCTCCCCACGAAACTCCTCTATCCTGGAGTTTGCGCTTTCCCCCGAAACTGGCATCAACAACCTAACTACAAAACAATTACTTTCAATTATTTCAGTTGAATCATCAAACAAATATTTTGTCTACTAAACAATCTCAAACATAAAAACTTTCAATTATAAAGTTGTAGAACTTTCTTCATAGAAAATTTGCCCTACTATCTGACTTCATATTTTTTAAGCCAACCGTACGAGTAGAAATATGTCATGGAAATTGGTTTCCTTCTTACATACCGTATGCCCCACAATCAGATGGTTTTCCTCGTGCACTATGTGTGCAGTAAAACAGGACCTGTGCAAAACTTTTTTATAGCGATTGGATGCGATTTTTGCATTCGATGTGGACAATATGCTCCGGAATCTGGCACGCCGTGAGGCAGCTGTAACGTTGACCGTCTACACTTAAGCAACCATCTTTTTCATCAGCCTCTCTGTTCACATACATGATACATCTTACGTAAAAAAGATGTAGCTTTTTCTGAACGAATCATCTGAAGATGATTAAGGGCATGCGTTTCCGTGATGCTAGTGATTACCGTATAAATGCTGTGCAGGAGAAAGGCTACAAAACATGGGAGTAAAAGTGGCATTATTAATTGCCAACCCACTTTATTTTCTTCTTTCGCTGATATGCAAATCATGGATACATCATAAGTGAGATTATTACAATCCTGCAGATTAAGAGGCCTGTTCGGTAAGTTGGGGACTAAACTTTAGTTACTAAATTTTAGTTTTTTTGCTGTTTAGATACATGAGCTAAACTTTAGCAATGAGTATACAAAAGACTAATTTACCAATCTTTCCACATTTTCTTTCTTTTAGTATCCACATGTTTGAGACTAAAGATGTCAATTAATGTAGGAGGACCATTTTTAACACTATTTAGCCCCTTTTAGCTCTTTTTAGAGAGGCTAAAGAAAAATGGCTAAAGTTTAGCACCTAAGTTTTAGCCTACCTATTTGGCACCCCAAGAACTAAAATAGGGATAAGTGGGGGGCTAAACTTTTTGACTCTCTATTTTTGACTCTCTATTTGTCCATTTAGCCAACTCTCTAAAAAGATTCTTCTCCAAATTTACTATACACTCCAACAGACTCTCTATTCTCAACTCTCTAAACAATTTATTCTACCTTTCAAAATCCCAAAATATTTCCAAAAATTTGATTTCTTTTTGAAATCCTAATTTCTAATCTTAGAAATACCCAAATTATAAAAATTTTAGATTTTAGAAATTAAAAAATTATGTTCTTTTTCTTTCTATTTTTTTCTTCTCTTCATTCTTCTTCTTTCTTTCTTTTGCCATTTCTTTCTTTCTTTTTTCCATTTTCCCTTCTAGCGTGGCACAATGCTTTTTCCTTCTTGCATTGCGTAGTACTGTAGTACTACTTCTGGTGACACTGACAGATGGGACCCACACCATTTGGCCATCCAAACTTGGCTTGCCAAATTTAGCCAGTCAAGAGTCCAGTTTGGCCAACCAGATGGCTTAGCCAACCAGATAGTCATTCTATTGAAGGATGTTTTTTGGCTTGAATGACCAAAATTTAGCTTAGAGAGTTTGATAGCCGAACTTTTGGAGATGCTATAAGTCTCTTTTTGCCTATAAAATAAAACAATCATTATAATTTGGACCAGCTCAAACCTGTATTTTGGAGTTCAAAATTTATTCTAAATATAACAATATAATACTCATAAAATATAAATTTTACCTTTAATATATATATATATATATAACATCAGATTTAATTACTCATAATTCCATCCAACAACTATTACATCCGTACTCACTCATCAGAAAGAGATAGTAGTAATATGGGGTAAACGCATCTCATTACTATAGGTGATTAAGTTTAAAATTTGTTATATTTGTAAACTGAGCGAATATACCGTGTGTACGTTGTTACGGAGAGAAGAGAGTTGCGAGTAAGACATGTGAGGCCATGGCAATGGCAGACGCAGTAAAGCTAGCGAAAGGCATCATGCAAGGTTGCCCATGCCAGCGAACAATCTGCTGCGTTGCAATGATGGTTTACCCTGTCGGATCATATCGCTCGCTTCTCTTGCATTTTGGCTATTTCCATTCTCGAGTACTCATGTGAGGGGTGACCATTCAGTCTCAATTGCCTATGGCTGCCACTGCCTAGATGGCATGCATGGCTGTCTGTGACACCTTCGAGCTAGCAGTAGTAGACTAGTAGTATATGCATGATCGTGCTAGCTACACGACGTCATGACCTATACCGCATATAATTTCGAGCCAAGCACGCAAGACATGGGGCTTCTCAGTGTGTGTGAGTGAGAAGTATGGTCCACTCCATGCTTCCTTTCCCTTTCTTGTTGGTTTCTCCGTGGATTTTGGAGGTGTAACTTATGAGTTTAGAGTGGAATCCAATTTTGATTTTTTTCTTTTTTGGATGCAAATATTGCTTTTTTACATTTTATATCCACTTCAACAGGCTAGTTCATGTTTTCTAGTTTGGACAATATTTTCTGTCGGTATTTCGCCTTTCTCCTCTCCTATGTTTCGCTCTGTTTCGGTGAAACTAATGACGATAGGTTGTTACATTCATGCTGTATAATGAATTTTTAGAGACACAAACAACAAGAAATGCATACAAACACCAATTATCTGAACTCATATGTACTATCACCTCACGGGTATTGTGTAGCGGGACATATAGAAGAGAGCGGATGACATAACCATGGCTCATGAGAGGACGAGGGATCCACGACACTGCATGACGAATTGCGTGGAGGCAACACATAGTCGGAAGCGTGGGTAGTAGGGCCAATGTCTAGGGCTCAAAGGTAGGGTTATGGTTTTGGACCAATAATAGTTTATTTATTTCTTATTTACCTAATTAAAAACTATATACCTCTTTATATAGGGCAGAGGTCCCCATTATTTCTAAATCCTACTCTAATTGTGATGTGCACTTGGTAGCTCGATCTTTCGATATGTTCGATTAAGGCGATGAGTATACGTTCATGTTTTAAGGCTTCCGATGAGTGTACGTATTCAACCTCACTATGAAGGTTTTGATCTTGCAAACAATCGAAGAACTTTGCAAAAATAAGGTAAACGCAATATGGATTGTTGATATTAATCCGAAGAGCTCAAAGTTTGGGATTCTACAAACCAATCTATGACAAACTGCAATGGCAAAATAATATAAGCAAAACTTAAGTCCTAACAACGACGGTGGCCACTCGCTGTTGCCCGCGCACCCGCATGCCGTCGCCCACGCGGTGCCACACTGCTCGCCTCCCGCTGGCCTTCGCCTCCAGTCGGCCGCCACCGTCCGACCATATCTATATATACATTGTAATGCGACTATGAGAAACCAAGTGGAGGTTTACTATGGTTTTATCTTAAGTGATGAATGATTGACAAGTTTGCTCGGTTCAGGGTTTAGGCGTGTGTTTACCTGTTTGAGTTCACTAGGGGATCAATGTGTGTTTTGCGTGAAGATTCATGTTTTGCTTGTCTCATGTTGTGCAGGGTTGAGATGCGAGTCAACTATCTATGAAGGGTGATCGGGGTCAAGTGGGGAGCTCGATGCCATACGATCAAGAAGGTCGGGTGAAGATGAGGAAGATCTTATGCGTACACATGGAGATGAAGCAAGACATGGATGGACAGATGATCGAGACAACATGTTGAACAAGTCAGCGAAACGGAGTCCAGTGCAAGTGACAAGGTGGCTCGAGGGATCGAAAGCAGGAAAGACTTGTTGGCAGTCGAGTTCACGGATTGGTGACACGAGTCGGCAATCTAGAAGGCATTGTTAATTTTGGCTCAAAATCGTCAGATTGAGATCGAAGCCTTCTGAAGAGAAGCTATAGTCACTATGAAAGCTTCGAATCGGGACAAACTACCTTTAGATAGGGTTTTACTTTTTTAGCCCTGTGGGCCTTCGAGTCTGTAAAAAACCCAAGGGGTATTTGTGTCTTTTCTTATTTTTGAATTGCCTATAAAAGGCCACCTAGTCTTAAGGTTTCTGCCAACTCTTCCAATGAAATATCCCGAGTTCACTTTACCAATTGTGTCTTCTTCTACCTCTGATTAGCCAGAGGACAACAAAATCGAGCGCCACTATTCTAGATTCCCATCGCCGGTTTTCTCGAGTCTTAAGCCTAGTTTGTTTTCCCTCGATTCGGTCAGCTTTTATGCGGGGGCATCAGTCGCTTAGCTCGGGGACTCATGGACGACCGGTTCTTCGTTCAGCTAGGCGCGAGCGGGCGCATGGGCCGCTGGACTCGATCGATACCCAAGGCGCGACAGCACTCGGCGGTGTTTTAAGCAGCGCTCGAAGTGAGGACAACTAGTCACTAGAGCGTGGAACAAACAGGAATAGGAGTCCATATTTTGAAGGAATAGTAATAACTTTTCTCGATCCTCGTGCTATGCAATTAATTATGTGATTGTTCTATTTTTGGTTAAAATAGTTGCAAGCAATTTTGTTTCAGTTTGATACATGCTTGTTTATTGATATTTCCATGTAATCCAAGTGCCTTTCATGTATTATTTTAAATACGTGTGACATTTACCTTGTGCGTATCTCATATCTATTAAATTGTTTGTGAACTGTGAATGTTTCCCTTGCAATTGATGGAATCACTGTGTTATGTCAAGATGCTTATCGATGTCTATCTAATCTATGAGTAGAGTTTAATCTGCATTGTGTTCTTTATATGGGTGTCTTTTCAATCTGGATATTAGTTGGTTTTTGAAGGCTAGATTACTATCACTGCTTGTGATCTCTCGGACGGTCACATTATTTCATATCTGACAGGAGAGTGACTACACTAGCTTTTTCTAGGATTTTGCTATGTGAATTCATTTCCTTCCGCTTATTCATTTAGAGGTGCATTGGGTGTTTAGAAAAGGCCATCAATTCGAAAAAATTTGTTGATGCGCCTATTCACCCCCTCTAGCCACCTGTTTCAGTCCTACAATTGGTATCAGAGCGGGTTAAGATCACTAGTTGACCTTAACTAGTTTTGTGATCCATTGGTGACATGGATAGAGTGAGTAAAATTCCTTTGTTCGATGGGATTGATTTTGCTTACTGGAAGGTGCGCATGGAGGCTTATCAACGAAGATAAGGAAGTGCAATTTGGGAGATTTTGGATTCACAATACTCTATTCATGAGGCTCGCACTACTCAGGCTGAGAAAAATCAGTATGCTGCTAACTGCAAAGCTAGAAATATATTGTTCATTAGTTTGAGTTGAAATGAGTTCGATAGGGTGCAACACCATCACATTGCTAGAGAGATTTGGTCCACTTTGACTGTTTTTCATGAGTGCACATCTTAGATCAAGGCCAAGCACCAAAGCACTTACAACCAACAATACCAAATGTTTGTGCAGAGCCCTAGGGAATCTATTGATGCCATGTTTTCCCGTTTTGATGCCATTGTGAGTAATCTTCGTTCCACCGGTGTGCTTGCTTACCCTGATCATGAGAGGGCTATCAAGCTTCTCTATGCTCTTCATCGTACTATATGAGAAGTAAAGATATCCAGCATTGAGGAATCCACAAGTAACGACACGATAACTTGTGATGAACTCTTCAGCAAGCTGAAGTCCACTGAGAATGCTAAGGAATCTCACCAAGGGCTTGGAAACTCTTTGCCACCATCCATGGCACTAGTTTCTGGTTCTGGCAGTGGCATCTCATCTGGAGGTATTGCATCTGGTTCTTCTAGGTCTTGTGTCTTTACCGGTGGCTTTAACTTGTCCTCTCTAGTCTCTGTCACAAAAGAGCAGGTAGACACTCTAGATGATGAGGAGCTTGCTCTCATTGTCAAGAAGTTCACTGAATTTTATAATGATAGACGTGATTGGAGGAGAGGAGGCACTCGAGGATGTTTTGCATGCGGAGATCTTTCTCACATTAAAGCTAACTGCCCTAAATTGAAAAGGAGAGATGAGAATGAGCACATGCACCAGAAGAGAGACAAGAAGACCTACTTCAAGAAGAACCATGACAAGCTGGCTAAGAGTGTAGCTAAGGCAGCGTCCAGAGATTTCATGGCTGCATTGAGTGACATCGACACTTCTTCAAGTGAAGAGCCAAGCTCTGACGAGGATGAACCACAGAAAAGAGGAGAAGAAGGCGAAGGACTTCACTGACCTCTACTTCATGGTCGATGGCTTCCACATCGACGATGAGCTAGACTCAATCAGAGGTAACTTTATCCCATGACCAACTTTTGATTAAAGTTGGTCAATTGAATGATGCTTTAATTGGTCAAGATAGGTTTCTTGTGAAAGCTGTTAGAGAACGCAAAGAACTTAGACTTAGTCTTGATTCTGCTTCCACTGAATATGCCATGCTTAAGTCTAAGTTAGATGATGCTGAATGTGAGTCCTGTTGTGTTGTCATGACTGAGCTTACCGAGCTATGGTCCGTGCACGCTCAAACTAGCGATAAGCTTGAGATTGCACAGAAAGAGCTCACAGTGGTGGAGTCTAGACCTCTTATTTCTATTGCTTGTTCAAATTGCTCATTACTCACTGAAAGCATTGAACCCAGGGACAAGCATGTTAAAGAACTAGACGCTAGATTGGAGAGTGCTGAGTGTTCTAAGGATGTGCAGCCTGAATGTCCCACCTGCATTATCCTTAAGGACAAACTTAGCTTTGCTAGAGGGCAAGCCGAAAAACTCATGTTTGAAAATGAATACCTTCTTTATGTGGTGAACAAATGTACTGAGGAAAAGGGTAGGATGGATTTGCTCTTGGCCAAGACCAAGATGTGTGCTAACAAGGTTGGGTTAGCTCTAGGGTTGGGTTTTGAGAGAACCACTTAAGACAGTAAGGGCAAAACTATGTTCACTCCACCTACTACCCTTGAGGAAGAGAGAGCCAAGTTAGACACTCCACAGAAAGCCAAGAAACACATTCATCCTCCCAAGAAAGTACCTCCTCCACCCAAGAGAGCTGTTGAGCCAAAACCAAGACAGCCTGTGAGAAAAGCCAAAGTTTTCAATGCCCCGACCCCTAAGAGGATTTTTCATTGTTCTTATTGTTAGAGGGTGGGTCATTTGATTGACTTTTGCTTTCGTCGCATGAAAGATGCGCGACACTCTTGGGAGATGAGTGCACGGGGCAAGTATAAGCCACCTGTTGGTATACATGAGCCTGTCTCTCATTATACTTCTCGTTTTTTTGAGGCTTCATGTTTTCACTCTAGAGGATTCACCCAGTGAGGTTTTCACCATGATTCATATGGTGCTAGACCACGTGTAAGAGGTTTTGATCCTCGACAGGTTGGGATACCTCGTCATGATTCTGGTTTTCATTATGGTGGTAGACCACGTGTTTTTATCGTGATTTGCATTCTACTGATGTGTAGTCTATTGCTTTTACTTATGCCCCTTGAGTTTCTCAGTGCTGGATTCCTAAAGAGTTTTTCACTTACCCCAACACTGAGCACTCGATATGTTTTCTCCATGTGTAGATGGCAGACGGAGGCTTATAGAACAAGTGGATAATGGATTCCGATTGTTTGCACCACATGACTGGGAAGACATCATTGTTCTCCATCTTCACCTCAACCCAGCAACGTGAGTACATCACCTTCGATAACAATCGAAGGAGTAGGGTGAAAGGTAAAGGTATGGTTAGAATTAATGAAAATTTCATTCTCAAAGATGTCGCTTTGGTTGAGGATATGGGATACAATTTGTTTTCTATATCTCAGTTGCTTGATGAAGGCTTGGAAGTGTGTTTCAGATGCGATACTTCACAAGTTCTCGATTCTTATGGCATTTTGGTTTGTAAGATTTCAAGAATAGGGAGGGTCTTTGGAGCCGACTTTTTTGAGTCTTTTCATTCTTCTCATTGCCTTATTACTAAACCTTCTTCTGAGCTTTGTATGTGGCATAGGAGACTAGGACATATGAGCTTTGACTTACTTGCTTGACTGAGTGCCCTAGGTCTGATCCAAGGATTGCCCAAGCTCAAGTTTGAGAAGAATATTGTTTGTGCTTCTTGTCGACATGGAAATATGGTAGCCGCTTGTCATTGACCATTCAATGCGGTGATGAGAGAACAACTCGGAGAACTTCTCCATATGGACACTGTAGGTCCTTCTTGGGTTAGTTCTTTAGGTGGCAAATGGTATGTCCTGGTCGTGGTGGATGACTACTCCCGGTATTCTTGGGTCTTCTTTCTTGCAAGAAAGGATGAAGTGTTTTCACACTTTCGGAGCTTATATTTGAGACTATATAATGAACTCCCTGGTGCATTGAAATCAATCAGAAGTGATAATGGCACCGAGTTCAAGAATAGTTTCTTTGTTGACTTTTGTCTTGAGCACGACATTGAACATTAGTTTTTTGCTCCAGGTTCCTCAACAAAATGGTGTTGTTGAGAGAAAGAACCGCACTCTGGTAGAGATGGCTATGATGATGCTTGATGAGCACATGACTCCTAGAACATTTTGGGCTGAGGCCATGAACATTGCATGTTACATCTCAAATCGGATTTTCTTGCGCTCACTTTTGAATTTGACATCTTATGAGCTACGTTTTGGAAGGAAGCCCAAAGTTACTCATTTGAGAGTGTTTGGATGTTTGCGCTTCATTCTGAAACATGGTAATATTGACAAATTTGAGTCGTGTTCTTCTGATGGTATCTTTTTGGGTTATTCACTTCATGGTCATTCATATCGTGTTTTTAACCTTGATACTAACACACTCATCGAGTCATGTGATGTTATTTTTGATGAGTCTTCCCCCAATGTTAGTACTTCTTTTGAGCTTGCCAGTAAGCAGGATATGGATGAAACCATCTTTGAAGAAGAAGATTCATCGAAACTTGAAGAGATTGAGGATGATCCCCTACATCCTACTATAGCAACCCCTGAAGCAGATCCTACATCATCTACTTCAACAAGAGGGCCTAAAACATCAACTTCAGCTAGCATCGAGGTCACTCTAGCAAGTGTTGAGGGGCAGATTCTCTCTCAACGAGAAGCTCCTCTTCGGATTCAGCGATATCATCCTCCTGAGTAGATCATTGGTGAGCTAGATGAAAGGGTAACTTAATCTCATGATTATTTTGTTGATTCTGCATTTGTCACTTCCTTTGAGCCTCTTGATGTTAGTCAAACTTTATCTAATTCGAGTTGGATCAATGCTATGCATGAGGAGTTAGAAAATTTTGATAGAAACCAAGTCTGGGTTCTTATTGATCCACCCCTTAACATTCATATCATTGGCACAAAATGGATTTTCAAAAATAAATAGGGGGAGGATGGGTATGTTGTGAGAAATAAGGCTAGGCTTGTTACTCAGGGTTACTCTCAAGTCAAGGGGGTTGATTTTAGAGAGACCTTTGCTCTAGTAGCTCGACTTGAAGCCATTAGGATTTTGCTTGCTTTTGCATCTTCTCGTGGTTTCAAGCTTTATCAAATGTATGTTAAAAGTTCTTTTCTTAATGGTTTCATAGGAGAGGATGTTTTTGTTAGACAACTCCTATCTTTGAACATCCCAGGTACCCCCATAGTCTTTAAACTTTACAAAGCTTTGTATGGGTTCAAGCAAGCTTCTAGGGCCTGATATGACCGACTTAAAAACTTTTTGCTTGTGCATGGGTACAAAATGGGGTCTATTGACAAAACCCTATTTACTCTGAAGCATGACAAATATTTTCTCCTTGTTCATATATACATTGATGATATTATTTTGGTGGCTCTACTCATATACTTGTGGCTGAGTTTGCTGATTATATGAGCAGTGAGTTCGAGATGTCGATGATGGGCGAGCTAACATTCTTACTTGGTTTGCAAATCAAGCAATGCAAACAAGGTACCTTCGTGCATCAAACAAAGTATACCAAGGACCTGCTGAAGCGCTTTGATATGAGTGATGCGAAGCCACTTGCCACTCCGATGGTTACCTCAGTAGCGCTTGACCCAGATGAAGACGGAGAAGAGGTGGATCAGAAGGAGTTCTAGAGCATGATCGGCTCCCTCCTCTACTTTACGGCTATGAGGCCAGACATACACTTTGCAATACATCTATGCGCTCGTTTTAAGGCTTCTCTAAGGGCTTCACATCGTCAAGCGATTAAGCGCAAACTAAGGTATCTCAAACACACTCTTGAATTCGGCATTTAGTATTCTGCTTCATCATCTTTATGCCTTCGAGGTTTTTCCGATGCCGATTTTGCTGGATGTAGAATTGATAGGAAAAGTACCTTTGGGACTTGTCACTTTTTGGGTTCCTCTCTTGTTTGCTAGTCTTCTCGCAAATAGTCTAGCATTGTGTAGTCTACAACTGAGGCTGAGTATGTAGCTGCTGCTAGCTATTGCTCACATATTTTGTGGATGGTTTCTACTTTGCAAGATTTTGGGTTGGATTTTAAGGGTGTTCCACTTATTTGTGATAATACTAGTGCCATTAGCTTAGCCAACAACACAGTACAACATTCTAGAACCAAACACATTGATGTGTGTTATCACTTTTCGAGAGACCACAATGAGAAGGGTGATATTGAGTTGAGATTCACTACAGGAAAACGATAAACTTCCGTAGGCCAAATTAACTTCCGTCGGCTTTTGGGAAAGCCGGCGGAAGTTAAATAACTTCCGTCGTCCTATGGAGGCTGACGGAAGTTAAATAACTTCTGTTGGCTTCTGACAGTGGCCGACGGAAGTTAGCGAGGATTTTTCCGCGGCCGATCGGATCCCCCTAACTTCCGTCGGCCAGCATTAAAGCCGACGGAAGTTAGCTAACTTCCGTCGGCTTTAATGCTGGCCGACGGAAGTTATGGGGCTTTTCCCCCAACCGCGCGCGCGTACAGGGAGCCCTAACTCCCTGTACACGCGCGCCCGGCCCATTCCCCGCCGCCGCCGCTCCTGCGCCCGCCGCCTCCTGCGCCTGCTGCCTCCCGCCTCCCGCCGCCGCCGGCCGCCCGGTCCCGCGCGCCGGCCGCTGCCGCCGCCTCCCACGCCGACCCGCGCCGCCCGCTGCCGCCGCCTCGCTCCCGCCGCGCCGCCTCCCGCCGGCGCCACCGCCGGTGCCGCCCGGTCCCGCGCCGCTCCTCCCCGCCGCCTCTGGCCGGCCGCCGCCGACCGCGCGCCCGCGCCCGCTACTCCTCCCCGCTGCCGCCGACCGCCGCCGCCGCCGGCCAGTCGGTCCCATGCGCCCGCCGCCGCCTCCCACGCCAACCGCCCCGCTGCTCCTCCCCGTCGCCTCTGGCCGGCCGCCAACGACTGCCCGCCGTCGCCTCCGGCCGCTGCCCGTCGTCGCCGGCCCTCGCTGCCCGTCGTTGCCCGTCGTCGTCGCCCGTCGCCGCCTGTCGCCGCCCGTCGCCGCCCGTCGATCAAGTAAGTACGCCACCGGTGTTGTTGGAAGAACATGAATTATTTAGAGCAGGCTTGCAGGATCATTACAAAGAACAAGTTGTAGGTTGGCCTTATTTTTGCTTCTGCAAAACATGAATTATTGGAATATGTTTATATTCCATAATGCATGAAGTTATGTTAAACATGTTGTGATCATAATATACATATGAAATGATGGGCGATAGACTTGAGTGAGATTTTTACACTACTAAATTGCTAACATACATCACTGGGGAAATGAGTAGTTCTTTTTGGGCACTTTTTTACACTTCCAAGTTATCTCATAATTTCTCATGGTAATTTCATGAATTTATCAATCTATGGTCAAGCTGAAGACTCTAAAAGCATTCATAAAATTTTTGGGTAGTGTAAAGCGAACTGTTCGGTAGATAAGAATGAAAATTGGACCACATAACCAGCTTATGAAAAGGAAGTATTCTATAAATAAAGAAAAAAGAACAGGACAAATAATTTTACCTCATAACATATCATACCCAGTATCCAGACCTGCATGCTGATTTCTCAATCAAAAAGGAAACAAATGGGACAAACTTAGGATTGAATACAGTTGTTGGAAGAAGTTAGCTAACTTTCGTCTCCTCGCTTCCGTCGGCCAAAGGCCGACGGAAGTTAGCATTTTGCCGACGGAAGTTAGCTTCTTCCGTCGGGAAAGGGCAAAGCCGACGGAAGTTGCCTGTTTTGTTGAAGATAAGTTCTACAACTACTACTGTGATGTATTGTTATTATTTTTAATGCCAGTCTCAACAAGTTTATGAATTTGTTTGAGTGTTGTTGTGAATTAATGCAATTGTTAATTCAACAATGGTCGCTATATATAGTGGTAGAACTAGCTTCTTGTATTTTTTTGTATCCAATTTTTTATTTGACAACAACATAGATAGTGTAACGAAACAACGTTAATGTGTTATTTTTTCACTTTTTATTTGTGAATTGTGTGTCCCATAAATTGTTAAGGTTAGAAGATATGTGTCACATACATATATATATAGTTGTTAAGGTTAGAAGATATGTGATTTTACGTATGTTTCACGCTTTTAAATATGTTTCATATATATGCGATGTTTTATTTTCATATGCAATATATGTTGTGATATTATGTATATATGATTCTAATTATATTATTCTACATATGCATATAGTTTTAATGATTTCATTGGGTGATTAGTATTATATATATATTCCTTTTCGTATGCAATTTTTTATTTGACAACAACGTAGATAGTGTAACGAAACCTATGCGTCACCCGTTTCGGACCAACATGTCTCACACGTGTCATGCGTGTGAGATGTGTAGGTCCGGAATTGTCCCTTTTTGGACAGCCTCAGAGTGGGCGACAGAGCGTGGTTTTATGATGAGTCATGAGTCCGAATGGGATTTCAGTAACATAACCTTGTTGTTCTCCATTGCACCACTATCAGGCGTGCAATTGGAGAACAGCGGGGTTATGCTGCTGAAATTTCGTTCGGAGTCATGGCTCGTCATAAATACCACGTTTTGTCGGTCACTCTTGGGTGGGTTTAGGACCTATCTTTTCCTATAGACCATGGTTGTCACGGCATCGCCTGCGCCGACTAGGCGTCCAGGCGGTCACCGCCGGACGCCATGGTGAATCGCGTCGCCGGCGGGCTCTGCTTCCCCTTGCGTCGCCGGCCACCCGGCCGCCTCTACTTCCCCTCCGTTGTCCGGAGGCGGAGGCGGGGGGTGGCCAGGGTGTGTGTATGTTGCGAGCCCCTTGATTGAATGAATGTTTTGCATATAGAATGGCTGAGGACGACCGACGGTGGATGTATAGTGGTTGGATGAAAAGTGGAGCTCACAGGAGGGAGTGGGTAATCAACGCTGAGAAATTTGTTGATCGTGCATTCGCTTTGACAACAAACACTGGCGCGAGGTGCCCATGCATGAAGTGCAGAAATTCTCGTTGGCAAGACAAGAGGACGTTGTCATTGCATATTTGCAAATATGGTTTCGTGCCAGGTTATGAAGTTTGGTCTTTTCACAGCGAGACAGGCCGTGAAAAAATGGTATTAGAAGTGGAAGAAGAAGATGATAGCGTTGCTGACGATAGGATGGATGAGATGGTTGATGCTATACGACCGGAGTTTGAATCAAACCCTGAGGATCCTCCAACACCGGAGGTTCAAAAGTTTTTCGACATCCTTCGAGCTTCAGAAGAGCCATTGCATGAGCACACCACCGTAAGCGTTCTCGCTTTCGTGACTCGTATTATGGCTATTAAGTCAAAGTTTGCATTTTCAAACAATTGTTATAAGGAGCTCTTGAATCTGATCAGCGATATCCTTCCTAAGAACCATAAGGTGCCGAAAGACATGTACCGGTCAAAGAAAATGCTTTCTGCTCTCGGTATGGAGTATGAGAAGATTGATGTGTGCCGAGATAATTGTATGCTGTTCTGGAAAGAACATAGTAATGAGGTGAAATGCTTAAAATGTGGTAAACCGAGATTCGTAGAGGTCGTAAATGAAGACGGAGAGAAGGTGACGACAGAGGTTGCTCATAAGAAACATCGTTACATGCCTCTTACACCTCGGGTGAAACGATTGTTTCTCTCAAAGAAAACCGCTAGACATATGCGATGGCATAAAGAAGGTGTACGTGAGAATAATCAAGTAATGGTGCACCCATCTGATGGTGCGACATGGAAGGCTCTAGATGATTTTGATGCAGACTTTGCTAGTGATGCAAGGAATGTTCGCATCGGGTTGGCAACTGATGGATTCACGCCTTTCAATGTAACGGCATCGTCGTACTCTTGTTGGCCCGTGTTTGCTATTCCATACAACCTTCCACCTTCATTTTGTATGAAATATGAATTTATATTCCTGTGTCTCATTATACCCGGTCCAGATCATCCTGGAACACGACTAAACGTGATGCTGAAGCCATTAATTGAAGAGTTGAAACAATTGTGGAAAGGAGTTGAAGCATATGACTGTGACCAGAAACAAAAATTCAATCTTCGAGTTGCGTATCTGTCGTCGGTCCACGATTTTCCGGCATACGGTATTTTTTCTGGTTGGAGTTGTCATGGAAGGTTGACATGCCCGATATGTGCGAAGGACACAGATTGTTTCCGTCTGAACTTCGGGGGAAAGATTTGTTACTTTGATTGCCATAGATGCTTTTTGCCCATGAACCACCCATTTAGGTTACAGAGGAACAATTTCAAGAAGGACACCATTGTTGTAAAGGGACCACCAAGGCGTTTAAATGGTACAGAAATCGCTGATATGCTGAATGAGTTGGTCCTTAATGAAAATGAGGATGGATTTGTAGGATTCGGAACCGAACATAATTGGACCCACATATGTGGCTTATGGGAACTGCCGTATGTCAAATCACTAATTCTGATGCACAACATTGACGTTATGCATCAGGAACGTAATGTTGGTGAAAGCATTATAAGTACATGTATGGATTTTACTGACAGGACAAAAGATAATGTAAAGGCGAGAAGAGATTTAGCTGAGATTTGTAATCGACCAACCCTTGAGTTGACGAATAGTGGTGGCAAGCCACGTGCCCCATTTTGTTTAAAACCTAAAGAAAAAAAAACAAGTAATGAGGTGGTTGAAAAATTTGAAATTCCCAGATGGTTACGCCGCGGGATTTAGAAGAGCTGTGAACTTGAAGACAGGGAAATTAAATGGATTGAAAAGTCACGATTACCACATAATAATGGAAAGACTCCTTCCTGTAATGTTTCGTGGGTACCTGAATGATGATGTGTGGAAGGCGTTAGCTGAGCTGAGCCATTTTTATAGACAATTTTGTGCGAAAGAAATTAAGAAAGATATGATGGAGATGCTAGAGAAAGAGATCCCGGTGCTTTTATGTAAACTGGAAAAAATATTCCCTCCAGGGTTTTTCAATCCAATGCAACATTTACTGATTCATATGCCATATGAAGCTAAGGTAGGTGGCCCTGTGCAATATAGGTGGATGTATCATATTGAAAGGTCCCTAAAGAAGCTAAGAGCGATGGTTGGTAATAAGGCCAGAGTTGAAGGTTGCATCGCAGAAGAATTTAAATTGAAAGAGATAGCATACTTCACTAGTGTATACTTCGCTGAGCATCACAATGTCAACACACCTGCTACACGGTACCATATGGATGAAGAACATCCTTGTAGTGATCTCCAAATATTTGGGTGGAAGGGCATAACTGTTGGTGTCTCCACGATATATTATGTAACTCAGGAAGAACGAACAAATGCCTTGCTCTACATGTACTCAAATATGGAAGAGATGGAACAATATTTCGCGTAAGTGATTCGTTTTAGTTTTATATTTTACCTCCAAATTTTATACCCGTTTGTTTACCTATTCGTTACATTGACAGTATGTTTGATTCGAAATACTTGACGTCTGGTCGTCAACCAACGGAGAAGCAATTAGATAAATTGCGTCGAGAAGGAGTAAATGGCGGGCCTAATTTCCTCACTTGGTTCAGAGAACATGTAATTCCTTACCTTTTGTGACACGTATTATTTTAGTCTACTAGGTTAATTATCTGATAATCTCCTATGATTTGCAGTGTGTGCTCGCTGACAATGTACATATAGACTTGCGACAGCTCTCTTACGGGAGTATTAGTGCCAAAAGTTACGGTCGCTATAATGTTAATGGTTTCCGCTTCCGTTCAACTATTTTTGAAGCATATCGACCTCTAGCGGCAACAACTAATACTGGAGTTGTTACAAGGGTCGTTGATGGACAAGGACACAAAACTATGTATTATGGAATCATCAAAAATATAATCGAGTACAAATTTGCCGGGAATAAGGAGATTAAAGTAGTCTTCTTCGATTGTGATTGGTTCGACCCTAAACATGGGACTCGTGAAAACCAATTTGGGTTGGTTGAAGTCAAACACGCGGAACGATTATCTGGTTGCGACAATTTTGTCCTTGCTCACCAAGTCGAGCAGGTGTATTATATGCCCTACCCATGTGAAAAACTAAGTGCTTGGTGGGTAGTCTACAAAGTGAATCCTCGGGAACGTCTACACACCCCTAGTGATGGCGCTTATCAATTGGAGGTTGAAGAGGTCGATGAGATTTACCAAGATGATGAATTGCCGACTTCGTTTAATGTAGAGTCAGAATCGTCGATAGATTCGTTTCTCGGCGATTCTAATGATGTGGCAGTTCCCGAGAAAAGGAAACACCAACATAAGAAGAAAAAAGTAACATGGCGTGCTTTGGGGAGAAAAGGACAAATTGATTCTGATTTTGATGATAATTGACAAGTAATTGTTTTCATACATGGATATGCAATATACTTCATATTACATGTTTTTTATATGTTCAAACCTTCTTTACTAATAAATGCTCGTTTGTGCTTGTTTTGAATAGGATGTCGAAAAAGATGAAGAGTGTCACGAGGAAGCTCTTCCGCTTGGGGAGTTCATCGGCGAGTACTCCGGCGAGTACACCGACGAGTCAGGAGGACACCCTATTCCAGGGTAGTTCCTCTTCGTCAAACAAACGTCGTCAAGAGTAGCTCCTGAGATGCATAGATCCGACATTAATTGGTCGGCCTATTGCATTTCAACTAGAAGATGAGGTAACTTTCAGCTTGTTTTTTATGCCAGTTATAAACTATTCCAAATTGTTTCAATACTGTTTTGTAGGAGGAAGAACACTTGGAGAGTGTGGGTCACGAGGATCATCCGGTGGGTGGGGGGCAGGAGGGGGATGTCCCAGAGTGTGCGGCACAGATTGATGACCCAGAGGGTGCGGGGCAGGGGGATCTCCCGGAGGGTGCGGGTCAGGAGGAAGGTGTTGAGGCTGCCGGCGGGTCCTCGGTATCTTTTAGGGTTAATTTTTTCCGTGCCATTACAATTTTTGCGGTTTGCCAATATGCCACCGATGTGTCACTGACATATGGGGGCCGCCACAGTCACTGACAGTGGCATATAGGCAATTTCTGAAAATTATAATGGCATGTGAGTAATTTTCCCTATCTTTTAGGACGAGCCACCTGGTCGCCCCACCAGTAGTCTCTTCCGGTGGAGCCAAGATCGAGATTACGCCTGTTGGTGACGGGCAAGTGTAATACTCTTCTGTTGTTTTGCTTTTTTTTCAAAAATTTCTTTCACTAAACTAATTAACTTTATTTATTATGTATTTCTAGATCTTGGATTGACTCTCGGTTCGACGGCACTTCGAGGGTCAGGCAGGTTAACCAGATATTGGGTAACCTGTGCCGTCTGCACTACCCAGGGGTGCTGACAATGCCGACCGGTGAGCGGGTTCTATGCCAGACATGGGACCAGTACCGGTTCGCTCCTGACGGGCGCCACGGAACTGCTCAGGGGGCGGTGTCTCATGACTTCTGGGTATGCAAGTGTTTTTTCAATCTTCTTTTAGGCTTTTCGAGTTACAACACTGTACTAATCATTACTTTTGCAGTTACGCTTTTGCTTGCGAGAAGTCGGCAATCACCATAACCATGCCCTTCAAGTCTTCAACAACAATGCACATAAGGTGGTGAAGGACGCCATTTCGTATGCCCGCATTCAAGCGAACAATGATTACTACAAGGAGAAGCTAGGGCAACGAATGAGCAAGGCGACGGGCTCATCGTCAATCTATTTGACTGAAGAAGAATACCGTTCGGTAAACAATTCTAACTTTTTAAATCATCGATAGTTGAGATTTGTTGTCATATAATACAAATAACATCTCTGTTCAGGTGAGGATTCCGTGGTTTGCAAACCGCGAGGACGCATATTTCGAATTCTGCAAGATTTGGTCTTCAGCCGCATTTAAGAAGACTTCCGAGCAGAAAATACAATGCCGCGGGACGGATCCGAAGCACAGATATGGTGCCGACAGACATATTCGCCACGCTAAACGCTTGGTAAGACCTCCTTCTGTCACTCTCTAGCTATAGATACATTGTAATGCGACTAACTCATTTCTAATGTACAGGAAGCTAAATCTGGCAACGTGCCAAGTGACATAGAGGTGTATACCTCTGGTCACAAAGGAAGCGATCCTACACAGCCAGATGTCTTGTGTAGCCAGACAGCCACGTACCATTTGGTGAGATGTTATTAAGAGTTTACGTAATTTCATTTTTCTGCGTCTAGCTAATCGGACATGTTTTTTGCAGACGCAATATGGTGAACACATGGTTCGACTCCATGGAGAGGACTATGATTGGCGGAGAGAACCTGTCGACCAAATGGTCGTGTACTCCAGCGGAGGTGGCAAAAGCCATGGACGGTGAGACAGTGTTTTTATTAATGTTTTGTGTATGGTATTGTGATGGTAACTAACTCATTCAATGTCGCAGGTACTCCATGTTCAATGGAGTTATTGACTCGAGAGCGGTGAGAGCTCAGAAGTCAGCTCAGTCGTCGCAGAGCTCCGTCGGAGTTGGCTCCAGCCGTCGTCGCTCTTCAGAAACCCCGGAGGTGGATCGGGTGAGGGAGGAAATGAGGCAGGAAATGAGGCGGCGCGACGAGTACTATACCGCCTGCTTAGAACGACAGCAGGCGATGATCCAAGTAAGTTTAGTTTGGAGTGTTGTAGTTAAAAAGTATTCAGAAATAGGTTTAGAACTAACTGATTACATTACAACATGTGTAGCAACTAGCCCAGCAGCATGGTGGATTGGACATGTCCAATTTCCAACCAATACCTCCCCCGCCACCACCATTATATTCTACATCACCTGAGGTACCTCCTGACATATCGTTACTTCAGATACTTAAGTTAGTGTTTAGAAGAGTAGTTGAGTTAATTCGTTCTCTAATTTTGTCTATTTCTTCAGACTTTCCGTACGCCTGGCCAGGATGGAGCCTCTCGGGCAAATGTAGATGAAGTAGGAGGCAGCGGCGGCACCCACGACCCAAATGTGGGCGATCAGTGAGTATATGGACAAATATGACTTTGTATGTGGCTCTCGCTGTGTTTTGTGAATTTGTATGTGAATTTGGATGTTATATGTGAATTCAGATGTGTACTGTGACTTTGGATGTGAATTCAGTTATATTATGTGATTTTGGATGTGATGTGTGAAGTGTGGATGTTAATTTGGATGTGAGATGTGATTTTGGATGTGAGATGTGATTTTGGATGTTATATGTGAAGTTTGAATGTGATTTTGGATGTGAAATGTGATTTTGGATGTGTATTGTGAATGTATGTGAAATTGTGGTTGGATGTGAGTGTGAGTAGGGGAACCAGGAAAAAATAAAAAAAATATCAGGTAACTTCCGTCGGCTTTGACCATAGCCGACGGAAGTTAGCTGGTTTCGGCCACGTGGGCAGAAAGGCTAACTTCCGTCGGCTTTGGCCCTAGCCGACGGAAGTTAGCTGCCCCTAACTTCCGTCGGCCAGGCTGGCCGACGGAAGTTAGCGCCCCCTTTGCTGACGTGGCAGTGTTCGGCGCTAACTTCCGTCGGCCACGTCAAGCCGACGGAAGTTAGCTAACTTCCGTCGGCGGCCGACGGAAGTTAGCTAACTTCCGTCGCCTCGCTTCCGTCGGCCAAAGGCCGACGGAAGTTAGCGTTTTGCCGACGGAAGTTGGCTTCTTCCGTCGGGAAAGGGCTAACTTCCGTCGGCTTTGGCCGACGGAAGTTGCCTGTTTTGTTGTAGTGTTCAAAATATGGACTCTTGCTCCTGTTTGTTCCAAGTGGCAGCGACTAGCTGTCCCCGCTCTGAGCGCTGCTTAAAACACCGTCGAGTGCTACCGCACCTTGGGTGCTTATCGAGTCCAGCGCCCCACGTGCCCGCTCATACCTGGCTGAATGAAGAACCGACCATCCCTGAGTCCCCATGTTCAGCGACTGATGCCCCCGCAGAATAGCAAACCAGATTGAGGGAAAATCGGCTGAGCTTAAGCCTTGAGAAAACCAACGATGGGAATCTAGAGCAATGGCGCTCAAATTTTTTTGTCCAGTGGCTAATCAGATGTAGAAGAAGACACAATTGGTAAAGTGAACTGAGGATATTTCATTAGAAGAGTTGGTAGAGACCCTAGGACTAGGTGGCATTTATAGGATATTCAAAATAGGAAAAGACATAAATACCCAAAGGGTTTTTTATAGACTCGAAGGCCCATAGGGCTAAAAAAGTAAAATCCCATCTAAAGGTAGTTTGTCCCGATTCGAAGCTTTCATAGCGACTATGACTTCTTTTCAGAATGCTTCGATCTTGATCTGACGGTTTTGAGCCGAAACTGACAAAACTGTCCAGATCACCGACACGTGTCACCAATCCGCGAACTCGACCGCCAGCAAATCTCTCCCGCTCTCGATCCCTCGAGCCACCTTGTCACTTGCACTGGCCTCCCTTTCGCTGACTTGGTCAACACGTTGTCTCCATCATCCATCCGTCCATGTATTTCTTCATCTTCACGTTACACCTAAGATCTTCCTCAACTTCACCCGATCTCTTTGATCGTCTAGCATCAAGCTCCCTGCTTGACCCCGATCACCCATCGTTGATAGTTGACTCGCATCTCAACCCTGTACTACATGAGACAAGAAAAACATGAATCACCATGCAAAACGCATACTGATCCCATCAGTGAACTCTACCAGGCAAACACTCGCCCAAACCCTGAACCGAGCAAACTTATCAATCACTCATCACTAAGATAAAACCATAGTGAACCTCCACTTGTTTCTCAATCTGCCCCTTGATGAGTGCATTGACAACTCCCAAAAGAAACAAAGATGAATTTTGAGATTCAACACACAAGTGACCATAAAAACTCAGAAAAGAGCAAGAACATGTCACTTGATTTTAAAATTCTCTCTCTTGGCAAAATATCATCCCCTTCGACAGAAGCAAGACACAAATTGTCCCCCTTTGGCAATGCAAGCATCAAGGTGATAAAATGATGAAAAGAGATGTGTGAGCGCAAATGTATATGCAAGCTTCTAAACATGATTAGCAGCAATTACAGTACAAAACAAACATTAGCTTTGAATTTTGTCTCAAAGTAATGTATGATAAGCTCAGATGAATCATATCCAAATAAAATCAAGAGCAAGCATTTTTAGGATTTAGCAAACAAAAGCATCACCACTCAGACGAGCATACTAGACATGGTAAAGCATGGAATGCAAAAGCTAGTAGATACTACCTAGATATGCAAGACCAAAAACATGGAGCTTTAGTAAACTTATTATACAATATTTTCAAGTTTGTTGTTTGCTCTTTTTTAGTGACAGGGGTTATTTGCTTGTCAACCTTATGCTAACCGACCAAGCCAAGCCTAGGTCAAGAAAAGACCATTAGAAGCTTAAAGCATTAGTCATGACATACACTACAATGTCCTAGTTCATACCAAAGTGCTATGGTAAGCACTCTAGAACAATGTAGTGCGACAAAACAAACCTACCCAGATCTTTTCAAAGTTAGCACATAAGGCATGGATATCAATTTCACGATTTTTATCAAATTTCAGTACAAGATTTCCATGAAAACATTAAAATGTTCAAGTTGCATATTTGCATCCAAATGTAAAGGACTTAGCTATTAGGCATGTAAAAGATAGAAAAAGCACTTAGCCTACTCATGCTAGTTACCAGACTAAGCGGTGATCATGTTTTAAATTTTCAGAATTAAAAGCCATACTCATGACAGATATCAGACATATTCAACACAACAAAATCAACATGATTAAAGACAATAATTCAAAGGCATATACCGGCAAGTGCATGTAAAAGCAGTTAATCACATGACAGAAGCTTATGCAATGACACAACTCCCCCTCACAAGATACCATAATGATAACAAACACCAAGCTCTCCTCTCAAAAATGCAAAACAAGAAGCATCAAGAGGCTTGATAAAAAAAGTCAGCAAGCTGGTTCTAGGTATCAATGAATCACTACAACAATCCAGGCAACTTCCGTCGGCTTTGGCCGACGGAAGTTAGCCCTTTCCCGACGGAAGAAGCCAACTTCCGTCGGCAAAACGCTAACTTCCGGCGAGGCGACGGAAGTTAGCTAACTTCCGTCGGCTTGACGTGGCCGACGAAAGTTAGCCCCGAACTCTGCCACGTCAGCAGGGGGGCTCTAACTTCCGTCGGCCAGCCTGGCCGACGGAAGTTAGGGGCAGCTAACTTCCGTCGGCTAGGGCCAAAGCCGACGGAAGTTAGCCTTTCTGCCCACGTGGCCGAAACCAGCTAACTTCCGTCGGCTATGGTCAAATACGACGGAAGTTACCTGGTATTTTTTTTATTTTTTCCTGGTTCCCCTACTCACACTCACATCCAACCACAATTTCACATACATTCACAATACACATCCAAAATCACATTTCACATCCAAAATCACATTCAAACTTCACATATAACATCCAAAATCACATCTCACATCCAAAATCACATCTCACATCCAAATTCACATCCACACTTCACACATCACATCCAAAATCACATAATATAACTAAATTCACATCCAAAGTCACAGTACACATCTGAATTCACATATAACATCCAAATTCACATACAAATTCACAAAACACAGCGAGAGCCACATACAAAGTCATATTTGTCCATATACTCACTGATCGCCCACATTTGGGTCGTGGGTGCCGCCGCTGCCTCCCGCTTCATCCACATTTTGGTCGTGGGTGCCGTCGCTGCCTCCTGCTTCATCCACATTTGCCCGAGAGGCTCCATCCTGGCCAGGCGTACGGAAAGTCTGAAGAAATAGACAAAATTAGAGAACGAATTAACTCAACTACTCTTCTAAACACTAACTTAAGTATCTGAAGTAACGATATGTCAGGAGGTACCTCAGGTGATGTAGAATATAATGGTGGTGGCGGGGGAGGTAGTGGTTGGAAATTGGACATGTCCAATCCACCATGCTGCTGGGCTAGTTGCTACACATGTTGTAATGTAATCAGTTAGTTCTAAACCTATTTCTGAATACTTTTTAACTACAACACTCCAAACTAAACTTACTTGGATCATCGCCTGCTGTCGTTCTAAGCAGGCGGTATAGTACTCGTCGCGCCGCCTCATTTCCTGCCTCATTTCCTCCCTCACCCGATCCACCTCCGGGGTTTCTGAAGAGCGACGACGGTTGGAGCCAACTCCGACGGAGCTCTGCGACGACTGAGCTGACTTCTGAGCTCTCACCGCTCTCGAGTCAATAACTCCATTGAACATGGAGTACCTGCAACATTGAATGAGTTAGTTACCATCACAATACCATACACAAAACATTAATAAAAACACCGTCTCACCGTCCATGGCTTTTGCCACCTCCGCTGGAGTACACGGCCATTTGGTCGACAGGTTCTCTCCGCCAATCATAGTCCTCTCCATGGAGTCGAACCATGTGTTCACCATATTGCGTCTGCAAAAAACATGTCCGATTAGCTAGACGCAGAAAAATGAAATTACGTAAACTCTTAATAACATCTCACCAAATGGTCTGTGGCTGTCTGGCTACACAAGACATCTGGCTGTGTAGGATCGCTTCCTTTGTGACCAGAGGTATACACCTCTATGTCACTTGGCACGTTGCCAGATTTAGCTTCCTGTACATTAGAAATGAGTTAGTCGCATTACAATGTATCTATAGCTAGAGAGTGACAGAAGGAGGTCTTACCAAGCGTTTAGCGTGACGAATATGTCCGTCGGCACCATATTTGTGCTTCGGATCCGTCCCGCGGCATTGTCTTTTCTGCTCGGAAGTCTTCTTAAATGCGGCTGAAGACCAAATCTTGCAGAATTCGAAATATGCGTCCTCGCGGTTTGCAAACCACGGAATCCTCACCTAAACAGAGATGCTATTTGTATTATATGACAACAAATCTCAACAATCGAAGATTTAAAAAGTTAGAATTGTTTACCGAACGGTATTCTTCTTCAGTCAAATAGATTGACGATGAGCCTGTCGCCTTGCTCATTCGTTGCCCTAGCTTCTCCTTGTAGTAAGCATTGTTCGCTTGAATGCGGGCATACGAAATGGCGTCCTTCACCACCTTATGTGCATTGTTGTTGAAGACTTGAAGGGCATGGTTATGGTGATTGCCGACTTCTGGCAAGCAAAAGCGTAACTGCAAAAGTAATGATTAGTAAAATGTTGTAACTCGAAAAGCCTAAAAGAAGATTGAAAAAACACTTGCATACCCAGAAGTCATGAGACACCGCCTCCTGAGCAGTTCCGTGGCGCCCGTCAGGAGCAAACCGGTACTGGTCCCATGTCTGGCATAGAACCCGCTCACCGGTCGGCATTGTCAGCACCCCTGGGTAGTGCAGACGGCACATGTTACCCAATATCTGGTTAACCTGCCTGACCCTCGAAGTGCCGTCAAACCGAGAGTCAATCCAAGATCTAGAAATACATAATAAATAAAGTTAATTAGTTTAGTGAAAGAAATTTTTTGAAAAAAAAACAAAACAACAGAAGAGTATTACACTTACCCGTCACCAACAGGCGTAATCTCGATCTTGGCTCCACCAGAAGAGACTACTAGTGGAGCGACCAGGTGGCTCGTCCTGAAAGATACTGAGGACCCGCCGGCAGCCTCAGCACCTTCCTCCTGACCCGCACCCTCCGGGAGATCCCCCTGCCCCGCACCCTCCGGGTCATCCCCCTGCCCCACACCCTCTGGGTCATCCCTCTGTGCCGCACACTCTGGGACATCCCCCTCCTGCCCCCCACCCACCGGATGATCCTCGTGACCCGCACTCTCCAAGTGTTCTTCCTCCTACAAAACAGTATTGAAACAATTAGGAATAGTTTATAACTGGCATAAAAAACAAGCTGAAAGTTACCTCATCTTCTAGTTGAAATGCAATAGGCCGACCAATTAATGTCGGATCTATGCATCTCAGGAGCTGCTCTTGATGACGTCTGTTTGACGAAGAGGAACTACCCTGGAATAGGGTGTCCTCCTAACTCGTCGGTGTACTCGTCGGAGTACTCGCCGATGAACTCCCCAAGCGGAAGAGCTTCCTCATGACACTCTTCATCTTTTTCGACATCCTATTCAAAACAAGCACAAACGAGCATTTATTAGTAAAGAAGGTTTGAACATATAAAAAACATGTAATATGAAGTATATTGCATATCCATGTATGAAAACAATTACTTGTCAATTATCATCAAAATCAGGATCAATTTGTCCTTTTCTCCCCAAAGCACGCCATGTTACTTTTTTCTTCTTATGTTGGTGTTTCCTTTTCTCGGGAACTGCCACATCATTAGAATCGCTGAGAAAATAATCTGTCGACGATTCTGACTCTACATTAAACGAAGTCGGCAATTCATCATCTTGGTAAACCTCATCGACCTCTTCAACCTCCAATTGATAAGCGCCATCACTAGAGGTGTGTAGACATTCCCGAGGATTCACTTTGTAGACTACCCACCAAGCACTTAGTTTTTCACATGGGTAGGGCATATAATACACCTGCTCGACTTGGTGAGCAAGGATAAAATTGTCGCAACCAGATAATCGTTCCGCATGTTTGACTTCAACCATCCCAAATTGGTTTTCACGAGTACAATGTTTAGGGTCGAACCAATCACAATCGAAGAAGACTACTTTAATCTCCTTATTCCCGGCAAATTTGTACTCGATTATATTTTCGATGATTCCATAATACATAGTTTCGTGTCCTTGTCCATCAACGACCCTTGTAACAACTCCAGTATTAGTTGTTGCCGCTAGAGGTCGATATGCTTCAAAAATAGTTGAACGGAAGCGGAAACCATTAACATCATAACGACCGTAACTTTTGGCACTAATACTCTCGTAAGAGAGCTGTCGCAAGTCTATATGTACATTGTCAGCGAGCACACACTGCAAATCATAGGAGATTATCAGATAATTAACCTAGTAGACTAAAATAATACGTGTCACAAAAGGTAAGGATTTACATGTTCTCTGAACCAAGTGAGGAAACTAGGCCCACCATTTACTCCTTCTCGACGCAATTTATCTAATTGCTTCTCCATTGGTTGACGACCAGACGTCAAGTATTTCGAATCAAACATACTGTCAATGTAACGAATAGGTAAACAAACGGGTATAAAATTTGGAGGTAAAATATAAAACTAAAACGAATCACTTACGCGAAATATTGTTCCATCTCTTCCATATTTGAGTACATGTAGAGCAAGGCATTTGTTCGTTCTTCCTGAGTTACATAATATGTCGTGGAGACACCAACAGTTATGCCCTTCCACCCAAATATTTGGAGATCACTACAAGGATGGTCTTCATCCATATGGTACCATGTAGCAGGTGTGTTGACATTGTGATGCTCAGCGAAGTATACACTAGTGAAGTATGCTATCTCTTTCAATTTAAATTCTTCTGCGATGCAACCTTCAACTCTGGCCTTATTACCAACCATCGCTCTTAGCTTCTTTAGGGACCTTTCAATATGATACATCCACCTATATTGCACAGGGCCACCTACCTTAGCTTCATATGGCAGATGAATCAGTAAATGTTGCATTGGATTGAAAAACCCTGGAGGGAATATTTTTTCCAGTTTACATAAAAGCACCGGGATCTCTTTCTCTAGCATCTCCATCATATCTTTCTTAATTTCTTTCGCACAAAGTTGTCTATAAAAATGGCTCAGCTCAGCTAATGCCTTCCACACATCATCATTCAGGTACACACGAAACATTACAGGAAGGAGTCTTTCCATTATTATGTGGTAATCGTGACTTTTCAATCCATTTAATTTCCCTGTCTTCAAGTTCACAGCTCTTCTAAATCCCGCGGCGTAACCATCTGGGAATTTCAAATTTTTCAACCACCTCATTACTTGTTTTTTTTCTTTAGGTTTTAAACAAAATGGGGCACGTGGCTTGCCACCACTATTCGTCAACTCAAGGGTTGGTCGATTACAAATCTCAGCTAAATCTCTTCTCGCCTTTACATTATCTTTTGTCCTGTCAGTAAAATCCATACATGTACTTATAATGCTTTCACCAACATTACGTTCCTGATGCATAACGTCAATGTTGTGCATCAGAATTAGTGATTTGACATACGACAGTTCCCATAAGCCACATATGTGGGTCCAATTATGTTCGGTTCCGAATCCTACAAATCCATCCTCATTTTCATTAAGGACCAACTCATTCAGCATATCAGCGATTTCTGTACCATTTAAACGCCTTGGTGGTCCCTTTACAATAATGGTGTCCTTCTTGAAATTGTTCCTCTGTAACCTAAATGGGTGATTCATGGGAAAAAGCATCTATGGCAATCAAATTAACAAATCTTTCCCCCGAAGTTCAGACGGAAACAATCTGTGTCCTTCGCACATATCGGGCATGTCAACCTTCCATGACAACTCCAACCAGAAAAAATATCGTATGCCAGAAAATCGTGGACCAACCACAGATACGCAACTCGAAGATTGGATTTTTGTTTCTGGTCACAGTCATATGCTTCAACTCCTTTCCACAATTGTTTCAACTCTTCAATTAAGGGCTTCAGCATCACGTTTAGTCGTGTTCCAGGATGATCTGGACCGGGTATAATGAGACACAGGAACATAAATTCATATTTCATACAAAATGAAGGTGGAAGGTTGTATGGAATAGCAAACACGGGCCAACAAGAGTACGACGATGTCGTTACATTGAAAGGCGTGAATCCATCAGTTGCCAACCCGATGCGAACATTCCTTGCATTACTAGCAAAGTCTGCATCAAAATCATCTAGAGCCTTCCATGTCGCACCATCAGATGGGTGCACCATTACTTGATTATTCTCACGTACACCTTCTTTATGCCATCGCATATGTCTAGCGGTTTTCTTTGAGAGAAACAATCGTTTCACCCGAGGTGTAAGAGGCATGTACCGAAGTTGCTTATGAGCAACCTCTGTCGTCACCTTCTCTCCGTCTTCATTTACGACCTCTACGAATCTCGGTTTACCACATTTTAAGCATTTCACCTCATTACTATGTTCTTTCCAGAACAACATACAATTATCTCGGCACACATCAATCTTCTCATACTCCATACCGAGAGCAGAAAGCTTTTTCTTTGACCGGTACATGTCTTTCGGCACCTTATGGTTCTTAGGAAGGATATCGCTGATCAGATTCAAGAGCTCCTTATAACAATTGTTTGAAAATGCAAACTTTGACTTAATAGCCATAATACGAGTCACGAAAGCGAGAACGCTTACGGTGGTGTGCTCATGCAATGGCTCTTCTGAAGCTCGAAGGATGTCGAAAAACTTTTGAACCTCCGGTGTTGGAGGATCCTCGGGGTTTGATTCAAACTCCGGTCGTATAGCATCAACCATCTCATCCATCCTATCGTCAGCAACGCTATCATCTTCTTCTTCCACTACTAATACCGTTTTTTCACGGCCTGTCTCGCCGTGAAAAGACCAATCTTCATAACCTGGCACGAAACCATATTTGCAAATATGCAATGACAATGTCCTCTTGTCTTGCCAACGAGAATTTCTGCACTTCATGCATGGGCACCTCGCGCCAGTGTTTGTTGTCAAAGCGAATGCACGATCAACAAATTTCTCAGCGTTGATTACCCACTCCCTCGTGTGAGCTCCACTTTTCATCCAACCACTATACATCCACCGTCGGTCGTCCTCAGCCATTCTATATGCAAAACATTCATTCAATCAAGGGGCTCGCAACATACACACACCCTGGCCACCCCCCGCCTCCGCCTCCGGACAACGGAGGGGAAGTAGAGGCGGCCGGGCGGCCGGCGACGCAAGGGGAAGCAGAGCCCACCGGCGACGCGATTCACCATGGCGTCCGGCGGTGACCGCCTGGACGCCTAGTCGACGCAGGCGATGCCGTGACAACCATGGTCTATAGGAAAAGATAGGTCCTAAACCCACCCAAGAGTGACCGACAAAACGTGGTATTTATGACGAGCCACGAGTCCGAACGAAATTTCAGCAGCATAACCCCGCTATTCTCCAATTGCACGCCTGATAATGGTGCAATGGAGAACAACAAGGTTATGTTACTGAAATCTCATTCGGACTCATGACTCGTCATAAAACCACGCTCTGTCGCCCACTCTGAGGCTGTCCAAAAAGGGACAATTCCGGACCTACACATCTCACACGCATGACACGTGTGAGACATGTTGGTCCGAAACGGGTGACGCATAGGTTTCGTTACACTATCTACGTTGTTGTCAAATAAAAAATTGCATACGAAAAGGAATATATATAATAAAGTATATATATATAATACTAATCACCCAATGAAATCATTAAAACTATATGCATATGTAGAATAATATAATTAGAATCATACATACATAATATCACAACATATATTGCATATGAAAATAAAACATCGCATATATATGAAACATATTTAAAAGCGTGAAACATACGTAAAATCACATATCTTCTAACATTAACAACTATATATATATGTATGTGACACATATCTTCTAACCTTAACAATTTATGGGACACACAATTCACAAATAAAAAGTGAAAAAATAACACATTAACAATTTATCTTGGGTGACATATATATATATCTTCTAATAACACATTAACAATTTATGTGACACATAATTCACAAATAAAAAGTGAAAAAAAGCCGAAAAAATTACTTCGTTGGACGACGAGATGGGCGGCGACGACGGGCGGCGGCGGCGACGACGGGCGGCGACGACGGGCGACGGCAGCGACGACCAGGGGGCAGCGGCCGGAAGGGGGCGGTGACGGTCGGGAGGGTGCGCGGCGGCGGGCTGCACGGGGCGGTGGCCGACGGGCCGCTGGCCGGGAGGGGGAGGGGCGGAGGGCGGCGCTAGCCGAGACGGGGCGCGGGCGTGGGTGGCGCGGGCGCGCGCTGGCCGGACGGGGCGCGACGGGGCGGCGGCCGGCGCGCTGGCGCGGGGCACCGGGGGCGGGCGGTGGCGCAGGCGCGAGGCGGGCGATGGCGTGGGCGGTGGCCGGCGGCCGGGGGCACGGCGGTGGCGGGGCACCGACGTGCGGCGGTGGCAGGAGGCGGGCGGCGGCGGCGTGCAGTGGGCGCGCGTACAAGGATTAGGTCTCCATGTACGCGCGCACGGGGTTGGGGATTATATCCCTTAACTTCCGTCGGCCACCATTAAAGCCGACGGAATCCCGTCGGCTTTAATGGTGGCCGACGGAAGTTAAGAGATATGTATCGGCCCGGACCACAGACACGTTAACTTCCGTCGGCCACAGGTAAAAGCCGACGGAAGTTAGTTTAACTTCCGTCGGCTACTTAAGGCCGACGGAAGTTAAAATGGCCGACGAAAAGTTTCTGTTTTGTTGTAGTGGAAGGAATAGTAATCACTTTTTCTCGATCCTCGTGATTTGCAATTAATTATGTGATTGTTCTGTTTTTGGTTAAAATAGTTGCAAGCAGTTTTATTTCAGTTTGATACATGCATGTTTATTGATATTTCCATGTAATCCAAGTGCATTTCATGTATTTGTTTAAATGGCTGTGATATTTACCTTGTGCGTATCTCATATCTATTAAATTGTTCTGTGAATGTTTTCCTTGCAATTGATGGAATCACTATGTTATGTCGAGATGCTTGTAGATATGTCCATCTGATCTGTGAGTAGAGTTTAATTGGACTTGTGTGCTTTGTACGACTGTCTTTTCAATTTAGACATCGGTTGGTTTAATGCTAGATTATTCTCAGTACTTGTGATCTCCTAGACTGTCACATTATTTCATATCTGACAAGAGAGTGATTGCACTAGCTTTTTTGGAATTTTGCTAGGTGAATTTATTTGCTTCCGCTTGTTCATTTAGAGATGCGTTGGGTGTTTAGAAAAGCCCATCAATTCGAAAGAAATTTTTGAGGCGCCTATTCACCCCTTGTAGTCGCACGTTTCGGTCCTACAGACTAACTCGTATCTTCTAGAAGCTAAAACTGGTGTTGCACCAAGTGACGTCGAGATTTATATAGGTGGTCATAAAGAAGTAGATCTTTCAAATTCAGAGTTAGTAAGCCATGGATCATTTGATGAGATGTTATTAATTTTAAGAGTTTGCATCATTTTTCTCTGTCTAATCGGCATAGTTGGTTTTTTGTAGACGCAATATGGTTAACAAATGGTTCAACTTCACAGAGAGGAGTATGATTGGCAGAGGCAACCTATCGACCCAATGGTCGTGTACTCTTGTGGAGGTGGAAATAATCATGGACGATGAGACGATGTTTCTTAATGTTTTGTGTATCGTACTGTAATAGTAAATAATTTATACAATATTGTAGGTATTCTATGATTAATGGAATAATTGACTCAAGTGAGGTGAGAGCTCAGAAGTTAGCTCAATCGTCACAGGGCTCCTTAGGAGGAGTTAGCTCTAGCCGTCGCCGCTCAGAAGAAAACCCGCAAGTGCTTCAGCTGTGGAGCAGCGAGACGAGTATTATGTTGTTTGCTTAGCACAGTAGCAGATGATGATGCAAGTAAGTTCAGTTTACTCCATTACAACTATATAGCATTTAGCAATAGCTTTAAAATTAACTGATTGCATTACAACATGCATAGCACTTTACCCAGCAACATGGATTTGACATATCGTAATTCCAACCGATACCTCTCCCACCACCATTATTTCCAATTGGTACTTATTGGTGCGTTTTTTGTTCACACTTTGACACACGCGTGGCCTGAGAGATCTATTTCATTCCAATGCAGGTCTTACGTTCTTAGAAAAAGGGTTCAAAGCATGTCAATTAGTTTAACACTGTAACTGATAAGGAAATAGAAAATATAACATTAGTAGCATGACCTGTATTATAATAATGAAATGTAAAATCATAAAAGTCACCCTATGTGATCGGGTATTCTTGGTAGCGGTAAGTTATCAAATGTCGCGTGAGGCCCCTGAATGTGCAATGCAAGACAAAAGCCGTAAAGCCGTGGAGGAGAGCGTGCAGTATAGGAGTAGCTTTCTCAGGGGGGACAAAGTGGAGGGATGCAGTAGCTTTCTGAGGGTAGTCGAAGCATCAAGAGAGAGCCAGAGGCACTGTGGTAGTGGCAGACGACGCAGGCTCTGCGCGCTGCTGCACCGAGAAACGGAGTAAAACCACAAACGTTACACGCAGAGGCCGAGCTTTTCAAATCATGCCTAGCTGATGATACTTGTGAATTGTAAAATCTAAATTACGTTGATTTGTGCCGAAATTTGATTTACCCAAGAGAACAATTAGCTCTGAAATGCCGGGGTAGACAAGCCTTACGGCCTGGAAAATGACCTAGTTACTGCACAATATTGTTTGTTTGGCTAAATTTAGTAGAGTTTAGAAATGGAGTAGAATAAAACTATATATTTGTGTCAGCTCAGTTAAATCTCTAATAAGTGGAGTATTATATGAGTTGCACGATTGTTGTCGCCCATCCTACGGTTATTTTACCTGTTAGGTCAATCTATGTTGTGGGCTCTTGTAAAGCTTTTTTATTTTATCCTATCTCCAATCAAATATAACTTAATATTTATTAATTATGAACTTTGTAATTATTAAGTCAGAAAATTCTATAATTATGTCATTAATTGGATTCATGGTGGATAATATTACCACAGGATAGCTGGGTTGTATCGGCTTCTAGGGACAAGAGGCGGACCTTAGATTAGGAAGAGATTAGACTAAATATTCATGGTTTAATTTAATGAAATAGAAATGTAACGTATCCAAATATAAATAAAATATTAATATATGATTGAAATATTAAAATTAATAAATCAATCAAATTGAAAGTAAGAAAAGATGTTTTAGAATGGACTATGTATATATTTTTATAATTAATGATTAAAATTTTTTGGAACAATAAATAAAATAATACCGTTCTTCTATTGAATTTTGAAATAAAATTTACATAAAATTTTTGACAATAACTAATGTAACATATGATTAAACTTTTAGTATTCGTAACATTAACAACATGTTGTACAAACGCATGGATTGGCGACCAGTCTTCCTAATCCGCTCAGATAATGAGTGGATCGTGCGGGCGACCGGGCTCATGAGCGCATTCAGCAATCGGCAGGCAGGCAGGCAGGCACACGCGAGCTGCGCGCAGGGGCGGCAGGCATGCAGCGCGCGCGCGTAGTCGCCTTCGCGCGCCCACCGCCCACGTCCCCCTGCGCGAGTGCCATGACATGATGATTGCTGCGGCCACTGGTACTGCGACGCGCACAGCCTGCTGCTAGCTGCTGGCGCTCTGCAAGCCACCGCCGGCCAGGAGAGCGCGTGGCTTCCGATCGATGGATCGATCGTAGTCGTAGCATGCGTGGTTGTGTGAAGAGATCCGCGTACTACTGTCTACTGTACTAATGGTAGACGGCTACTTGCACGTACCCAGTACGGTAACGTCAGAGGGCGCGTCATAAGTTACGTGCAGTTTAGCTGCGCGCCTGCTCGTCGAAAGGGAAGAAAACTACACAGGAGTACAGGACCTCGGGTCTTTACGAAGGGCATCGTTTCTTTGTGTGAAGCCTGTTCAGCACAAATCTGACAGCAACAAGCCTCTCCTCATCCGTTGTATTTCTTTCCTCTCTACTCCCCTTTTCTTCCTCATCTCTAACTAGCTTTTCATTTTTGTCCTCCTATAACTGCTAATAGGGTCTACCTATTAAAACTATCTCTTTATTTCTTAAAATACTATATCTAACTTCATATATTGGGTTTCGTATATTTTATATACCTATATTTTATCAATATTTTATAATTACCAATATAATAAGGAAAAACACATATAACAACACATGCCAACAAATGTACCATGTTATAATAAAGGGAAAATTACTCACATGCCATTATAATTTTCAGAAATTGTCTATATGTCATTGTCAGTGACTGTGGCGGCCCCCATCTGTCAGTGACACACCGATGACATATTGGCAAACTGTGAAAATTGTAATGGCACGGAAAAAATTAACCCTATAATAAAAGACTTTAGAAAAATATAGAATTGTACTGAAAATAATAATATATTACTGTTGACGCCAAGATTTGTTAAAAATCTAGGACCCTCTAGGGATGCCACATTGATGAGGACATCACTTCACATGATACACACATGGAGCCTCCACCTACAATTCAACTACAAGGACCAATCACACGCGCCCGTGCCCGTCGCTTGAACCATGAGGTTAATTCTTTCCTTAGCAACTATGTTAATATTTGTTTGGACGGGATGCTACTGAATACTAGCAATATTTTGTTGCTTAGGAACATGGGAGATGGAATAGAAGAATTGGAGTTGAAGACGGAGTCGCACGGATGATTTGAAGTCAAGAATTCGCTGGTTCGGACTACATCAACCACCCTGCACCAAAATGGGCATAACTTCCTCATACGAAGTCCGATTGGCGCGTTCTTTGACTTTTTGGAAAGCTGAGGAGAAGACGGATCGTTTGCCGTTGGTTTCACCTCATTTGGATTCTCGAGTCGTCCTGTGTATTTAAAACAGTCCTGCGTGACAGAACTGGGCCGTGTTGGCCCATAATCCGAGTCTGTACATCTTCTAGCCCACAGCCCAAGTCTGTTCACCTCCCACAGGCCGCCGCCCTATATATTCTCACGCCAGCCACCTCTAGGGTTAGGTTTTGCTTTGTTGCATCTACACTGTTGTGTTTAGATTCCGCCTCTTGCACCGGACCGATTGGCTGCTGCATTGGCGTTTGTGAAACCTCACCTTATCTTCGTTTGTCTGTGATTTGGCATTCGATTTGTATCCTTCCTGTTCTTGCTTGTGTTCTTGGGTTCGCTTGCAGGAATTAGCCTTCGTGGCGAGGTCAATCGCGTCCTGCGTGGTTGATAACCAACGGAGACAGTGGTGTAACGATTGCAAGGTTTTGATCCGCCGGACCGGAGCCTTGGATCGCCAACGTCGAGATTCTCCACCAACCCAAGTTTATCCTTTACCTAGCGGAAGATCGGGACCAATCCCCCATCAGTTGGTATCAGAGCTCAGATTTCCCGTTAGGTAATCTCGATCTGCTTTTGTTTTTACCCAGAGTCCAGAAAACCGCACCAAAAAAAATTCCCCACCGAGAACCCCTTTGTGCCTTGCGATTTTAATTTCAGTTTTTAACCTTGTTGAGTTTGTGTTCTTGGTCGAGTCTTGTTGCTGGTTTAGTCATCCCTCTGTGTCGTTTGAGTAGTAGTTGTTCTTGTGTCTCAGAAAAAAATTCCCCACCGAAAAACCCCCCTTCCGCAACCCTACTTTGTTTTCCACATCTACTCTTTGTGACCCCCCTTCAGTAAAACAGGCATAACTTTTCGCTCGTTTGGCAGAAAAATCTGAAATTTTTTGAGCGTGTTCCTGACCCGATTTGGGTGGGTACCCTAACCTGCTACGCTGGTTAGCCCTCACCAAACTCGCCAAAAAAAATCAGGAAGATAAAGAAAAAATTGGACAAAGTTTTTGCTCGCCGGACAGCGAACTTGTTTGAATTTTGTGAGCCACATCCCACCTCAGTTGCAGGTGCCAATTTTTGTGGTTGCTCCTCTGGTCATCCTTGTTCAAAAAAAAATAGAGTGAAAAAAAAGAGAAAAAAAATAATAATAATAAAAAAGAGAAGCGGTCCTGTTAGTTGCTTGTCCGAACTCTTGTCTGAACTCCTGTCCGAACTCTTGTCCAATCTGAGGCAGTCATTGGCTGTGTGTTGCTTGTCCGATCTCTTGTCTGAACCTTTGTCCGAACTCTTGTCCGATCCCTTGTCTAATCCGATCAGCAGCAGAAGAAAAAAAAATTATTTGTGCACATACCCTTGTCCGATCACTTGTCCGATCTCTTGTCCGATCCCTTGTCCGATCTATAGAGAGCTGAATTTGGCCTGTTTTTGCTTCCATTTGATTTTTGGGCACATAGTTTCCCTCTTTCACTTGAACTTACACTTTGGGAGCACTAAGGTCAGCAACTTTGACGAGTACTAAGGAATACTTATTGAACTTGGTTTAACTGTTATTATTATCGCTAATCCTTGCTACTCACTTTGCCTTCCAAGCTACACCTTTCTCTTGGTCAGGACAGGTTCATTTCTTGCAATTGTACACCACCCTCCACTTGGTTCATCACCTGTAGGCCGGTGACCTCACTGCGGCGTGGTAAGAACACTTGCAAGCGTGGGTAAGGTGCTTGACGGATTGCTTCCACCACACACCCAACACCCCACCGAGCTGTTTTCCATCAGGATTATTCTTTGTTGTTTTGTCTTTCACTAACATGGTAGATAACAGCGGCACCCCTCCATCTGATTTTAATGAATGTGTCTCACGACGTGCTCTACTAGAGTCTCAACGACAGACCCAACATTCCATCGAACGTCTCGCACGTACTGTGGCTGACCTAGTAGACCGGATGACTGCCTTCTACATCCAAGGTTGGGAGTTCCAAGACTGCAGCATCCAAGGCGCCAGCCAAGCCCACCTCCTCGGCAGCCTCTACTGCACGTTCTGCAGCGATACAGTGTCACAGATGCAAAGGACTTGGCCACGTTATGAAGGACTGCCCTAGTCAGCGGGCTTATATTGCTACAGAAGACGGTGGTTACGTAAGTGCTAGTGATGTTGAAGATGCCCTTGCTGCTAACATTGCAGGAGATGATGATACATTCGACGATGACGCTGTTTTTGCGCTGGATACCTATGCCGACCATGAAGCACTTATTGTACAACGTGTTTTAAGCACTCACATGGAGCAGGACGACCGGGCACAACGGAACAATCTGTTTCAGACCTTTTTCCTCGTCAATGACCGCCGTGTACGTGTCATCATCGACAGCGGTAGTTGCAACAATTTGGTGAGCCACGACATGGTAACGAAGCTTCAACTTCCCACACGTGCGCATCCACACCCTTACCATGTGCAATGGTTCAACAACAGCGGTAAGGTCAAGGTAACACAAACTGCTCACATCAAATTTGCCATTGGTACATACTTAGGAGTTGCTGATTTTGATGTAGTACCAATGCAAGCATGTTCTCTGTTACTTGGTAGACCTTGGGAGTATGATACTGATGCTACACACCATGGTAGGAGCAATAAGTATACATTTATGAATAAAGGAAAGAAAGTTACATTGCTTCCTATGACTCCCGCTGAAATTGTAAAATTTGAACAAGAAAAACATGCTAGGGATGCACAAAGGAGCAAACAACCTTCTGAAAATCAGCAAGTAGCTCAGACGCTTTTGAGGCAACAGAAAGATAAAATTACTTCTCCTTCTTCATCACATGTTATTAATCTGAAAGGACATGTCATGCTTGCAACATGTTAAGTTCATCGTGACTAGCTACTGTCTTGGTTAAGTCCAATCTTGTTATTGTAATGATTTTGATAATACGAACATGTTATGTGACATGTTGTATTTATTTCTATTGGAGTACAAGCCGATAGGTTATCTTCAATTCAACATCATATCTTATCCGCTATTGGAGAATGCTCATTGGCCCATATGCATGAACTAACTATCTCATCAACTGATGGCGCATTTGTCTCGATTGCTCTGCCTTGGTCATCGGCCTTGTGGACGATCGGCGTTATCCGCTCACGATTGTTTTATCCTCACCGCAGTCATCGGCTTTGCTACTAATGATATTTTCTTTGTTTCCTTACCAGTTGCGGAGTCAAATTGATTAGCACGCCTTGAACCTTTTTTCTAAGATTGTAGGTCATGCACTAGAGTTAAGCAGATCTCTCAAGCCACGTGTGTGTCAAAGTGTGACCAAAAAAGACACCAACACGCTTTTTGGCACGCCTGGTGGGACATTTTCAGCAACTCGTCCACGGTGGGTGAGATCAACGATGACAACATCATCTCGATCACTCTGTACACACTGAATGAAGATCAAAGAGCGGAGGTGCAGAAGCATGTGGATGATTTCCAGAAGTTGTTCCTGCAAGCCTACGGTATGACTTGGCCGGGTCCTATCCAGAGGGACCCGTTACCAGGACCGGTTCTGGCCGTAGGGACTAGCTAGCTGGCAGAAATCCCTCACGTAAATTTTCAAGAGATCATCGATAGCGTCGTCCATCAAGCACTCATTAATCAATTTGGAACACCGGTCAACACCCCCCACGGTTTGATCAAGAAGATTGTTGATGACATTGTAGCCCATGAGCCACCACAAGGGCGGACGTACCTCCATGATGGTCAGACAAGATTACTACAGAATCCACAGCTGTTGATGTCAGGATTTGGTAAAGTCCAAAGCCCACCAAGGATGTCGTACGGTCAACAAAAGTCAATAAGAGTTCGGTCAAAGATAGTTAAAGAAGCTCATCCATGTTGTTACAACATGACCGGATGCAGAGGAGCCGATGGAGATAAAGATGAAACGAAGATAAAGATGAACCCATAATAGGTTAGGATAGAGTGCCCAATTTGAGTTGAAGCCCAAAGAATAGATGTAAATGTATTGATGGTTGTACCCAGAATGGTTTGATCGAGTATCACTACCAGGCCGATACAAGGTACCTGACTTCACCAAGTTCTCGGGAAGAGATTTGGTCTCCACAATTGAGCATATTAGTTGTTTCTTTTCGTAGTGTGGGGAGGCATTGGTTGATGAAGCGCTAAGGCTCCGATTCTTCTAGCTTTCTCTATCGGGATCGTCCTTCGCGTGGTTTTCCTCGCTGCCGGTGGATTCCATCAGAGGATGGATGGATTTAGAGAAAAAGTTTCACAAATATTTCTTCACCGACAGTCATGAGATGAAGCTTACCGACTTAATAGCTGTGAGGTAGAGGATGGATGAATCGGTACAAGATTATGTCCAGAGGTTCTGTTGGACCGGAAACGGCGACCAGAGGGGGGGGTGAATGGGAGCTTTTAAAATTTCGGGCTAAAAACTAGCCTTCGGTTTTAATCCTGTCTTCTGCGGAACAGGCTTCGAACACTACCTTCGAAGGTCTGGTTCGGAGGTGTTTTGACAACTCCGAACACAGGCTTCGCAGGAGCAAAAGTTCGAACCCAAGAAGACTTCGCTCCACTCACAACCCTCGAAAATCTACTCTGCTAAGTCAGTGCAGGCTCCGCATACAGGGTGCTTCGAGCAGGCTTCGCACTTCACCCTTCGCAAGAGTGGATGACCCTCTGAGGACTTCGACCAAGTACTTGGCAGCAGCAACTGGTGCTGGGCTTCGTACACCAAAGGTCTAAACGCACACTCACAGACTTCGCTAGGTCCTCAGACACGATAAAAGTGCGGGCTTCGATCAGGGCTTCGCTAGTAAGCAGGAGGTCTCACCTCCTATTACACAAAGTGACAGCACGCTGAAAAACACACTTCGCACAAAACACCCTTCGCCTAGACAGGCTTCGGTGCACTATAGCTAGCGAGGTATGTAAAACGAGCTCAAGCAAAAAGCACGCAGACGCAGGGCTTCGCCGCTTGAACAAGGAACACAATAAAATTGAACTCTGGATGAATACAGCGAGGTGTGGGGCTAGTACAGGAGCTCAACAGTAAATGTTCAAAGTGTTAAATGTTACCTACCGAGCCCCCATATTTATAGCCCACAGTTCACCCAAGGGAATTGACTACTTTACCCCTAGGGTTTACATTGGTTTTGTCTCTACAGAACTGAGGGGTACAAAAGGTAGTCAACTTTATTGGAGGCTTCTCTGTCAGCCTTTGCAGATGGGACAGTGCCAGCTTTTTGCAGAGCAGACACTGTCAGACTTGCAGCCTTTGACCTTTCTGAAGCCCCCTTCGCACGCGAGGGGTGCGATAGCTTTGGTGAGAAGCCTTGAGCCAGATGGCCTTCGCTTCACCGAAGTCAACCTTCGATACAGTGACGGTTTTGAGCCGAAGCCGTCAAAGCCCTTGGGCCTTCGCACCAACACCTCCGGAGTGGACCACCATGGCTTCGCAGCTTCCGCCCAGCTCGAACTCCGTCAGTCCGTGTACCGAAGCCATGCAGGCCGAAGTACCACAAGACAACCACACTCCGAAGCCCCACCTTCGGAGTACCACCCTTCGAAGTCCCTCCTTCGTCCAAGGCCTCCGCACGAAGCATTCCATAAGCACTTCGTCACAGTGTCTCTCCCCGAGCACACTCCTCGACGAGCCTCACCCGGACCATGCCTTCGATGCACCTCGACTTCTGAGACCTTCGTCGGGTACCTTCGAATGTCTCCCTCCGGAGCACACTTTGAACTCCTTGCCTCCGCAGAGGACTTGATCCATCCAACTCCGAAGTCACTCCATCCGGAGTGCCTTCGAAGTGCCTCAGCTCCGAGGACTTTGACTCGGAGTACCTTCACCCGGAGCCACGCTCCGCACTCTCTGCCTTCACCTGGCGCGCCTCGACCCGAGGACCGACCCAGACCCCTTCGCAGCCACCGTGACGGAGCTCCCCGCTCCCCTGGCATCAAGCCTCCCGCTTGACCCAGGTTCACCTACCGCGGACCTGTCCGTCGCCTACGAAGTCCCTGCGCACCATAGACAAGCAGACAAGTGTATCCAGTACTCTGGAGACCTCTTCGGGTTAGCAACCTCCGGCACACACTCCGGTGTACCGCCCAAAGTACCGAAGCCTTCGGTACAAACCCAGTCATTGTGTACTGTCGGACCCCTCTGACAGGCACACTCCGCTGCAACAGCTGCAGCAACCAAACCACCGAACACCCTTCGGTGAAACCACCTCCGAACACCCTTCGGAGGTACAACCTCCGAACCCCCTTCGGAGGTACCCCTTCGAACCCGAGGGTAAAAGCCTGTCAATCACTCATCACAAACACCGAAACCAACCCTTGGTTTCTCAATCTCCCCCTTGATGAGTGCATTGACAACCAACTTCATGTTCAAGAAAATATGAAAAATTTCAGCACACAAGTGACCATAAAAACTCAGAAAAGAGCCAAATCATGTCACTTGACAGAAGAATTTTCCTCCCCCTTTCTAAAAAGCCCCTTCGGCAAATCTCCCGTTTTCAAGATAAAAACTCTCCCTAAGTTAATTTTCCCCCTTTTTTGCAACAAGGAACCTTCTCCCCCTTTGGAAATTATACCCCCTTGCGGCAGAGAACGTAGCAAGTCTCTCCCCCTTTGGCAATGCAAGCATCAAGGAGCATGAAAAAGATGCATAGCTTGGAAATGAGCAGAATTGTAAAGACATATAAAGCAAAAATATGCCAACAATAACACCAATGATCATGGGCTCAGCTTAAATTAATATTCTCTAAAAACATGATGAAGCATGTGATTTGATCATTTTTGAAATAAAAGCATCACCACTTAGTCAAGGAAACTAGACAAGTAAAAGCAGGGACTGCGCAAAGCTAGTCAATCTCTACTCTAGACAGACAAGTCCAGTTCAAATGGAGCATGAAAAGCAAACTTGATGATCAAAGAATTTTGTTGTTCTTTTCTTAGTGCCAGGAGTTATTTGTTTGTCCACCTTATACTTTCCAATCTGGCCAAGCCTAGGCATGAAAGCCATTAGAAGCTTAAGGCAATGATTTTGGCAGACACTACACTGTTCTAGTTCAGACCAATGTGCAATGGTAAGCAGTCTAGAATAGGGTAGTGCGACAAACAAACCCACCTGGATCTTTTAACTTGAAGCATGCAAAGCATGGAGTTTTTGATTTTAACTAAGTGAACCAATTGTTTGGACTTTATGAATATCCATGAAAATGTAGAACTATTTTTCAAGTTACAATTTTTTTAGCATCCAAAGAAATGTGTATTGCTTATCAAGCAGATAAAAGATAGCTAAAGCAGTCCTGCCTAAACATGCTAGATTCAAGACTAAGCAGTGAGCACGATTTGATTTTGAAAAGAAAATATCATGCACATGAATGTTTCAGATAAATTAAAGAGAGCTGAGCTATCATGATGTCATGGCTTATAATCAGGCATATAAGTGCAACAGATGTAAATGCAATTTCAACAAACGATTAGCAAATGCACATCCACCTAAAACTGCTCCCCCTCACAAAATGCCGTAAGGGTGACAAATACCAAGTTCCCCACGCAAGTAAGAAAATCGAGAAGCATCGAGGGGTTTAGTGAAAATATCGGCAAGCTGGTGTTGGGTATCAACATATTGAAGTTCAATATCACCCTTCTCATTGTGATCTCTGAGAAAATGATATCGCACATCAATGTGTTTGGTTCTGGAATGCTGAACCGAGTTGTTTGCAATACAAATAGCACTAGTGTTATCACAGAAAAGTGGAACACTCTTATAATCTAACCCGAAATCCCGCAAAGTGGAAGCCATCCACAGAATCTGAGAGCAACAGCTAGCTGCAGTAACATATTCGGCCTCAGCCGTCGATTGTGCAACACTAGACTGTTTGCGGGAAGACCAGCAAACTAAGGAGGTACCCAGAAAATGACAAGTACCAGAGGTATTCTTCCTATCAATTCTACACCCAGTAAAATCCGCATCGGAATAACCTCGAAGACATAAAGATGACGATATTGAATACCATATGCCAAATTCGAGGGTATGTTTGAGATACCTGAGTATGCGTTTTACCGCTTGGCGGTGCGAAGCTCGTGGTGAAGCCTGAAAACGAGCGCACAGACACACAGCGAAGTGTATATCCGGCCTCGTAGCAGTCAAGTAGAGGAGGGAGCCGATCATGCTGCGGAACTCCTTCTGATCTACGGCTTCTCCATCTTCGTCAGGATCCAATGCTACAAATGTAGCCATTGGAGTGGCGAGGGGCTTCGCATCGGACATGTCGAATTTCTTGAGCAGGTCCTTGGTGTACTTCGTCTGGTGGACGAAAGTACCTTGTTTGCTTTGCTTGATTTGCAAACCAAGGAAAAATGTAAGCTCGCCCATCATGGACATTTCAAATTCCCTGCTCATGGTATCTGCAAACTCGGCAACCAAAGCATGAGAGGAGCCACCAAAGATGATATCATCCACATAAATCTGAACTAGGAGGAAATCTTTGCCATGCTTGAGAGTAAACAATGTTTTATCAACAGAGCCCATCAAATACCCCCGCTCAAGCAGAAAAGACTTAAGTCTATCATACCATGCCCGAGGGGCCTGCTTGAGTCCATAAAGAGCCTTATGAAGTTTAAGGAATTTATGTGGGTACTTGGGGTTTTCAAAACCAGGGGGTTGTTTTACATAAACATCTTCACCTATGAAGCCATTAAGAAAAGCACTTTTGACATCCATTTTGTTCCAATGAAATGAACATTTGGTGGAGGATCAACTAGTGACCAGACTTGGTTTCTCTCAAAATTTTCAAGTTCCCCATGCATGGCATTGATCCAACTAGAATCAGAAAGTGCATGACTAACATCTAAAGGCTCGAAAGAAGCAACAAAAGCGGAATCAATGAAATGAGCATGAGAACGTGTTACCCTTTGATCAAGCTCACCAATGATCTGCTCTAGAGGATGCATCCTTTGAACATGATGTGGAGCCTCGCGGCGGGATGCAGTCTCCCCCTCAACTTGTGCGTTGGAGTGGTCCAAGATGACCGATGTCGAGGTTGTTGCTTCGGGACCTCGTGCCGAAGTGGTTGAAGCGGGATCAGCTTCGGGGGTTGATGTCGAGGGTAGTAGGGGTTCATCCTCGAATTCTCCGGGATCTTCTTCTTCGAAGATGGTCTGTTCCATGTCGTGTTCATTTGCCTGTTCAAGAGCAGAACTAACAGAGGGGGTTGATTCATCAAAAGTCACATCACATGACTCGATGACAGTGTTAGTCTCTAAATTATAAACACGATAAGAATGACCATGTGTAGTGTAACCCAAAAAGATCCCGTCAGAAGATCGCGACTCAAATTTATCTAAATTACCACATTTTAGGATGAAGCAGCGACAGCCAAATACTCGAAGATGAGTAACCTTGGGCTGTCTCCCAAAACGTAGCTCATAAGATATCAAGTTTAAAATTGAGCGCAAAAAGATTCGGTTTGAGATGTAACATGCAGTGTTCATGGCCTCAGCCCAGAATTTTCTAGGAGTCCTATGCTCATCAAGCATTGTCCTAGCCATCTCAACCAAAGTGCGGTTTTTCCTCTCAACAACACCGTTCTATTGAGGAACCCGCGGAGCAGAGAATTGATGTTCTATACCATGCTCCATGCAAAAGTCAACAAAGAGACTATTTTTGAACTCAGTGCCATTATCACTCCGAATGAATTTCAATGCACCAGGGAGTTCAGTAAAGAGTCTCAAAGCCAAGCTCCGAAAGTGTGAAAACACTTCATCCTTGCTGGCAAGAAAGAAGACCCAAGAGTAGCGAGAGAAATCATCGACAATGACTAATACATACCACTTGCCGCCTAAAGAACTAACCCGAGAAGGACCTACAGTGTCCATGTGGAGAAGTTCTCCGGGCTGTTCAGTCATCACTGTGGTGACTGGCGAATGCGAAGCGGCAATCATTTTTCCATGTCGACAAGGAGCGCAAACTAAATTCTTCTCAAACTTGAGCTTGGGCAATCCTCGGATCAGACCTAGGGCGCTCAGACGAGCGAGCAACTCAAAGCTCATATGCCCTAGTCTCCTATGCCACTTCCAAAGCTCAGAAGTCGAATGTGCAACAAGACAAAGAGAAGATCCAGACGACTCAGAAAAATCAGCTCCAAAAACTCTCCCAACTCTGAAGATCTTACACACCACAACGCCATCAGAATTGAGCACTTGCGAAGTATCGTGATGAAATCGCACTTCGAAGCCCTCATCAAGCAACTGAGATACAGACAGTAAATTGTATCCCAGGTTTTCAACCAAAGCAACATCTTTGAGAGTGAAATTCGAGTTAATTCTTACCACACCTTTACCTTTCACTCTACTCCTCCGATTGTTTCCGAAGGTGATATGTTCCCTTTGCTTGGTTGTGGTGAGGCTGGAGAACCATGCTGCATCTCCGGTCATATGGCGCGAACACCCGAAGTCCATGATCCACGTGCCCTCCAAGCCTCGATCTGTCGCCTACACATGATAAGAATATCTCGATCGCTCAGTGCTGGGGTGAGTGAAATAATGACGAGGCATCCAGCACTGATTGACCCGAGTAGCAGGCACAGTAAAAGTAGATGGTCTACGCACATGATAATCGGAATGATGCAAAGTGCGAGGTCTACCTACATGCTGTGATCGAACAGCATGTCGAGGTCTCCTACTCTGATGAGGTACAAAGCTACTCGCTCGGGGTCTACCACCATATGGAACATGGTGAACACCTCGAGGAGAAAAACCTCTTCGAGAAGTACGAGGAGCCTCGAAAACAGGACGAGAGTAGAACTCAGACTCATCCATACCTAAAGATGGGTAATGCATGTCCTGGTAACTCATCGCCTGTGCGCGTCGCTCATCTTTGATGCGACGAAAACAGAAACCAATCAAATGACCCGCCCGCTGACAGTAAGAACAGTGAAAAACTCTCCTAGGGGCACTCTCATGGGTCACAGGAGCAACTCTCACAGGCTCCTTGGGCTTCTTCTGAGTGGTTTTCTTGGGAGGATTTTTCTTGGCAGGAGGTGTGGTTTTCTTTGGTGGTCGGGTAGGCTTCTTGGCTGATGGAGTGTCTAACAGAGCTCTCTCTTTCTCTAAGGTAGTGGGAGAGGTAAAGACAGTTTTGGTCTTACTGTCTGAAGAAATCCTCTCAAAACCCAAACCTAGAGCTACCCCTGCTCTGTCAGCACAGAACTTGGTCTTGGCCAAGAGCAAATCCATCCTACCCTTTCCCTCAGTGCATTTATTAACCACAGAAAGAAGGTACTCATTTTCAGTCATAAGGTTTTCAGCTCGCTCTCTAACAGTGCCTAGCTGGTCCTTAAGGGTGATGCAAGTGTCACACACAGGCTGCACATCCTTAGAACTACCGGCTCTCTCCAATCTAGCCTCTAGATCATGAACATGCTTATCACGTAAATTAATGCTTTCGCGTAATAAAGAACAGTTCATGCATTCAATAATATCATGAGGTCTAGAATCCACCACCAAAAGCTGCTTCTGTGCAGTCTCAAGCTCAGAAAGAGTTTGAGCATGTACAGAACGCAACTGAGCAAGCTCACTCGTGACTACAGTACAAGATTCACATTCAGCATAATTAACTTTAGACTTAAGCATGGCATATTCAGTAGAAACAGATTCTAGCCTAAGTCTAAGGTCTTTTCTTTCTCTAGCGGCTTGCACAAGTAATCTATCCTGACCAAGAACTACTTCATTCAGCTCATCTAATTTAATTAATAGCTGGTCAGATGATAGAGGTACCTCAGATGAGTCAAGCTCATTGCCGCTGTGATCGCTGTCGGCCATGAAGCAAAGGCCGGTGAAATCTCGTCCCTTCTTGTCCTTCTTGTCCTCCTTCTTTGGGGACTCCTCCTCCTCAGAGCTCGACTCCTTAGATGAGGAAGTGTCGATGTCGCTGAGAGCAGCAACAAATGCTCTGGAAGCGGCTTTGGCTACTCTCTTAGCCACCTTGCCGCGCTTACCCTTCACAAAGGGTTTCCTCTCTTTCTTGTGGTATTTAGGGCGCTCACTCTCATCTCTCTTCTTGAGCTTGGGGCAGTTGGCCTTGATATGAGAGGTGTTGCCACACTCAAAGCAACCACTAAAACTACTTCTCCTCTGATCCCGTCTCTCATGATAGAAACGGGTGAACCTCCGGGCAATGAGAGCAAGCTCATCATCATCTAGAGTGTCCACCTGTTCCTTTGTGATGGAGACCAGGGAGGACAAAGCAAAACCATCTGCACTGCAAGAAACCAATGCCAATGGCTGTGGCAAAGAGCTTCTGTGCACTGCAAGAGATGCCTTGGCAATCTCTGTGGACTTCAGCTTGCTGAAAAGCTCATCACAGGTCAATGTGTCATAACCTGCAGACTCCTCAATGCTGGATATCTTCACTTCCCATATGCTACGGTCAAGAGCATAGAGAAGCTTGATAGCCCTGTCATGATCATTGTAAGCAAGCGTCCCGTTGGACCGCAAGTTACTCACTATCGCATCAAAACGGGAAAACATGGCATCTATAGATTCACCAGGTGCCTGCACAAACAGCTGATACTGTTGATTGTATGTGCTTTGGCGCCTGGCCTTAATCTGAGTAAAGCCCTCATGAAAAATAGTGAGTGTTGTCCAAATTTCCCTAGCAGTCCTAAGGTGCTGCACCCTATCAAACTCACTCCTGCTCAAACCAATTAATAGTATATTCCTAGCCTTGGAGTTGGCATTATACTGATCTTTTTCTGTTTGAGTAGTGCGAGTATCAGGGATGGAGTATTGTGAGTCCACAATATCCCAAATTGCATTTCCTTGGCTTAACAAGTAAGCCTCCATGCGCACCTTCCAGTATGCAAAGTCTGTCCCATCGAACAGAGGAATTTTACTGCCTCTATCCATGTCGCCAACAGATCACAAAACCGGTTAAGGTCAACTGGTGATCTTAACCTGCTCTGATACCAATTGTTGGACCGGAAACGGCGACCAGAGGGGGGTGAATGGGAGCTTTTAAAATTTCGGGCTAAAAACTAGCCTTCGGTTTTAATCCTGTCTTCTGCGGAACAGGCTTCGAACACTACCTTCGAAGGTCTGGTTCGGAGGTGTTTTGACAACTCCGAACACACGCTTCGCAAGAGCAAAAGTTCGAACCCAAGAAGACTTCGCTCCACTCACAACCCTCGAAAATCTACTCTACTAAGTCAGTGCAGGCTCCGCACACAGGGTGCTTCGAGCAGGCTTCGCACTTCACCCTTCGCAAGAGTGGATGACCCTCTGAGGACTTCGACCAAGTACTTGGCAGCAGCAACTGGTGCTGGGCTTCGTACACCGAAGGTCTAAACGCACACTCACAGACTTCGCTAGGTCCTCAGACACGATAAAAGTGCGGGCTTCGCTAGTAAGCAGCGAGGTCTCACCTCCTGTTACACAAAGCGACAGCACGCTGAAAAACACACTTCGCACAAAAGACCCTTCGCCTAGACAGGCTTCGGTGCACTATAGCTAGCGAGGTATGTAAAACGAGCTCAAGCAAAAAGCACGCAGACGCAGGGCTTCGCCGCTTGAATAAGGAACACAATAAAATTGAACTCTTGATGAATACAGCGAGGTGTGGGGCTAGTACAGGAGCTCAACAGTAAATGTTCAAAGTGTTAAATGTTACCTACCGAGCCCCCATATTTATAGCCCACAGTTCACCCAAGGGAATTGACTACTTTACCCCTAGGGTTTACATTGGTTTTGTCTCTACAGAACTGAGGGGTACAAAAGGTAGTCAGCTTTATTGGAGGCTTCTCTGTCAGCCTTTGCAGATGGGACAGTGCCAGCTTTTTGCAGAGCAGACACTGTCAGACTTGCAGCCTTTGACCTTTCTGAAGCCCCCTTCGCACGCGAGGGGTGCGATAGCTTCGGTGAGAAGCCTTGAGCCAGATGGCCTTCGCTTCACCAAAGTCAACCTTCGATACAGTGACGGTTTTGAGCCAAAGCCGTCAAAGCCCTTGGGCCTTCGCACCAACACCTCCGGAGTGGACCACCACGGCTTCGCAGCTTCTGCCCAGCTCGAACTCCGTCAGTCCGTGTACCGAAGCCATGCAGGCCGAAGTACCACAAGACAACCACACTCTGAAGCCCCACCTTCGGAGTACCACCCTTCGAAGTCCCTCCTTCGTCCAAAGGCCTCCGCACGAAGCATTCCATGAGCACTTCTTCGCAGTGTCTCTCCCCGAGCACACTCCTCGACGAGCCTCACCCGGACCATGCCTTCGATGCACCTCGACTTCTGAGACCTTCGTCGGGTACCTTCGAATGTCTCCCTCCAGAGCACACTTCGAACTCCTTGCCTCCGTAGAGGACTTGATCCATCCAACTCCGAAGTCACTCCATCCGGAGTGCCTTCGAAGTGCCTCAGCTCCGAGGACTTTGACTCAGAGTACCTTCACCCGGAGCCACGCTCTGCACTCTCTGCCTTCACCTGGCGTGCCTCGACACGAGGACTGACCCAGACCCCTTCGCAGCCACTGTGACGGAGCTCCCCGCTCCCCTGGCATCAGGCCTCCCGCTTGACCCAGGTTCACCTGCCGCGAACCTGTCCGTCGCCTCCGAAGTCCCTGCGCACCATAGACAAACAATCAAGTGTATCCAGTACTCCGGAGACGTCTTCGGGTTAGCAACCTCCAGCACACACTCCGGTGTACCGCCCAAAGTACCGAAGCCTTCGGTACAAACCCAGTCATTGTGTACTGTCGGACCCCTCCGACAGGCACACTCCGCTGCAACAGCTGCAGCAACCAAACCACCGAACACCCTTCGATGAAACCACCTCCGAACACCCTTCAGAGGTACAACCTCCGAACCCCCTTCGGAGGTACTGCTTCGAACCCGAGGGTAAAAGCCTGTCAATCACTCATCACAAACACCGAAACCAACCCTTGGTTTCTCAGGTTCCGAAATGTAGGGAGCAGATGCTATAGCTTGAACCTAAGTGATACCCAATTGATAGAATTGGCGTTTCAAGGACTCCTGAAACCCAATTAAGGAGAGATTTTTCATCACATGAGTTTGAAAGCCTCTCACAACTGGTGCAAAGGGTATCGACACATGAAAGTCGATTCCAAGAAGCAAGGAAAGATAGGTATTAGAAAAAGTTGGCATATACTCAGGCCTACTATCCAGATTCTGACGAGGGTAGTGACTCTGATGCAGAGGATGGTTTGCCCGAATGGTCCAAGAACAAGAAAAAGGTTGCATGCCCTTGGGTGAAGCTGGTCGATAAAGAGAAAAAATACGACTTCGACGTTAACAAGGTCGATAAGGTATTTGATCTGTTGCTCAAGGAGAAGCAGATCCACTTGTCACCTAACCACGTGATACCACCTGCCGATGAGTAAGTGGCACAACTCCCCATCGCAATACACCAATGAATGCAAGGTGTTCAGGCAGCAGATTCAATCGGCTGCAGAGCAAGGACAAATCAAATTTTATGATGGGAAGAAGCCGATGAACATCGACGAACATCCATTCCCAGTCGACATGGTGCATGCGCACCACGCTGACGATCAGCATGTGAAGGAGAATGGGCGAGCCAACAGCAGCATCACTTCCTCAAACCTCATCGGGAAGTATCAAAGGAAGTCAAAGAAGAGGATGGACAGTGAAAACAACCACGCCCACTCATGTTTAACCCCCATTGGAATCGTGAGTTCTTTAGTCTTTACTGGAATGAGGGGCTACGTCTACCATCAATGGACGACTACCCAGGTGTGGTGTCAAAGACAGGACACGAGGTGATCGTCGGCCACATAACATCTAGCTAAGGCCACGTGGTCAAGAGTGCGTTCACCAGAGGTTGTCACCACCAAGGGTATCGGCGCTCGAGAGCCTCGGCCCTGCCAATTCCGAGGAAGTCGGCCATACGGCCGATGATGACAAAACTGCACCAGAGAACCCACGATGGTGTCCCCAACAGGATTTTCACAAGGAACCAAAAGAGAAGGGTGCAACGTCTACGGTAGAGAGAAAAGGCACAAATGTGCGACGAGAAAGTTGATTGGCCCCACAGGATCAAAAGTGAATGGCGAGTGAAGGATGATGCCGATCACAAGGATAAGAAAGACGCGGGGGGTAAACATGGTTTTCTTCCTCCCCACAGAGTATCGAGACATCTCAGAAGATGACGTGGAACATGACGATACAATGGCCCAACTAATGTTGGCTCCACAGCCAGCATTTTTCGACAAGCCGGAAGATCCTCGGCATCGGCACCTTAGACCTCTTTATATCAAAGATATGGTCAACGGAAAGTCGATGTCCAAAATGATGATAGACGGAGGGGCGGCTGTCAACTTGATGTCTTACGCCACATTCCATAAGTTGGGAAAACACTAGATGACCTCATCAGAACTAATATGGTATTAAGGGACTTCGGTAGCAACTTGTCAGACAATTTGGGAGTGCTAAACGCAGAGCTAATAGTTGGAAGCAAGAACATCCCGACTACTTTTTTTGTTATAGAGGGAAAAGGATCTTACAGTCTGTTGTTAGGGCGTGATTGGATACATGCGAATTGCTGCATCCCCTCAACAATGCACAAGATCCTAGTTCAATGGGTCGGTGATCAGGTGGAAATCATTCCTGCTGATAGATCAGTTATCATAGCATCATCCGATTTGTCAATATGGGAGATGGAAGGAGTCGTCTGTTAGGGAAGGCTTGGGACAACAACTTTCTCAGAGTATCAGATGATGGGGTCAGCCCGATCAACGAAGAGCTACCTAAGATCACCCTATAAAGACGGGATCGACAAAATGAAGGAAGGACTCAATCAAGGCTTTGCCATAGCCAACTATTAGAGTAAAGCATCAGACTAGGTGACAGACCGAGGCTAACCTTCATGAGTACTCAAATTCCCTGATGAAACAAAAATGGATTGAAGACTACGTCAGAGATATGGGAAGAGGTCGAATGAGAAATACTTAAGGGAATATTTTACGATCATTTAGATGAAGATTAAAAGATCTACACGCACAACAGTCGATGCCAATTGTATCGCCTCAAGACGGCCGATACGAAGGCATCTCCCTTAGACAAAAACACAAAACGTTCAAAACCAATTCATATGGAAATAACAATATAATCAGTCTTTCATATTACAGTGCAAGTGTGCTACACAAATCCAGGCTAAACTCCCGACAGACTCCCTTCGGCTTCGCCTTCCAAGTCAGCCTTCCCCAAAGCACAACCGATTAGGACCGCTTTCCACTTGTCCACACCGAGGGAGTAGGGGCACCGACGCCTAAATTTGTAGTGGCTGATACTGGCTCGTATCATATCGACCGGCCACTAGAGCTCACTAGGGAGGCATCACGGTTGTCTTCCTGCAAGAGGTAAAGTCAAATCAGACAAAAGGAACGTGGTGGAAGAAAGTGAAAGGGTGAGTCAAAGTGTTTACCTAAGGTCCCGTATCAGCATCATTCGGGTGAAGCCGCTCTCAGTAAATCAATGAAGAGCTTTTGAAGATATGTTGCTTCAATTCACCCCACCATCGGCAAAAAGTGGCGGAGGTCGCCCAGCAAGTCGTCTAGGAAACAAGATCTCTGGTAGGGATCCCATCGGTCATATGGGAAAGCCGGTCTCACTCCAAGGTGTTCGTGACTCTCCCGCGGGTTTAGATCTGATCGACAAAAAAGAGATGGGGCGGGTGTTGATAGAAGACTAGCTGCCTTGAGAAGACCAATGGGTGGTAAAACTCATAGGAGCACTACAGAGGACGCTTATCGGTGAAGTTAACAGGTAGCAAGAAAGGGAAAGTTGCGGCTAAGGATATATGTAAGGATTCTTCGTCCTGGGTCACATCAGGCAGAAATAATCGATGAGGGTGTTCATACTCCGAGTAATATCCGAAGGGAAACCAAGTGGTCCGATCGGAGAACCCGAGGTAGAAGCTCTTGAAGAAAGCGACCAAATCCGCGAGTGACAAAGGAAAGGTAGGAAAAAATGCCACCGCCTCACCCAAAGAAGAGTAGTGGTGATAAGCAGGAATGGCCAATTCTGGAAAACCGGTAGGAAAATACGATTGGGCAAGATGAGTCCCTCCAATAAAATCGGCCATGTAACACTAAGCCAAAGCTAGAGGAACCACAAAGGACCTTTAGGTCGGCTGATGAAATTGTCGGCCGATAGGTCGGCCGATGAAATTGCCGGCCAATAGGTCGGTCGATACAAGATGAAGGAGGTGATAGGTAGCTCCTAAGAGGAAATGGCCAAGGGGGATCCGCACGTCGGTGGCAAGCTATTCGGCTAAAAACTAAAATTGGAAGTTTAGGGCCAGAGCCGATACGCAAAAGATAAATTCCTCTAGCCAGAGATTGAGGAAAGAAATGTGTTCGCAAGTATTTACAAGGCCAGTTTTCTTGTTGTGTCTCACGATATATCAGCTCTAGTTATCAACTAACTTGATGCTGAGATAGTAAGATGGTTGGAAATGAAAGGAAAAGGGATTGGGCAATGGGTCAATGTCGAGACAAGTTAAAAAGAAGACGTCAAGCAAAGTGGGACTCATCGGCCCATGACCAAAAATGAAAGCATTCAAGGCATCGTACCAGAAGTAATAAGATGTGGCCAACATTGGCTCATTCAGATATGGCTCAGCAAGGGAAAGACCGATGCAATGACTAATGTCAATCTCATCCCAAAAAGCGCGGTAGGTGGCTGACACCCTGAGATACCAGTCACGCCAGCCAAGGATGGAAGAAGGATAGGAATCAAAACCATAGTCCCAATCAGAATAACGCATGAGGGAATATTTAAAAGAGATTCTGCAAGTTTCGACGTTTATTAAATCAGTAGGGTATGAATTGCCCAAAGGGCCCAAGAAAAAGCTAGAAGGATGAGTGGCTATTGGGATCAAAGTCTGATCCTGTAGGTTCTATAGTGAAGGAAGAGGAAAAGAAAATATAGTGAGAAAAAACGAAGCTATAAAGAAGGAAGCAGAGGAAGAACCGAGAAAAATGAAGAAACAACAAGAATGCAAAAAAATAACTTTAGGAATTACATTGATAGTAGCCATCCTAGCATCACCAGGGTACATAATGAGTGGAAAAGAATGCTTGCAGGCCCGAGACTGGGGAACAAAATCTTCAGTTTAAAGAGTACCAATGCAAAACTGTGTGAGATGAAGCCTGGTCCGACACCGCTACAAAGATAAATAAATGTGTCGGTCCAAGAAACATCCATCACAGGTGTGAACGACCGAAGAAGAAGAAGAGGCGGGAAGGAAGGAAAAGTGACATGGTGCCTAGACCCAGTATGAATTTATAAAGTATTAGAAGTTGAGGGGTTTCGGCTGCAATTAATAAATGTGAATAAAAGAGGCAGAAAAGAGGAAGATGAAGTGAAGCTAATTCCCTACGTGTTTTAGTATTAGAAGTTGAAAGGTTTCGGCTACTAGTAGTAAATTTTAGAAGACGTTATAGAAAAACTTCGAAAGGATGTGATGGCAGATGGGTGATGATGACCAATAATTTTGAAGCATCGGTTACCCCTCAATGCTTCGAAACTGGGGGCATGTGTTGACGCCGAGATTTGGTAAAAAAAACTAGGACCCACTAGGGATGCCGCATGGTCAATAGATGTCAAAGAAATCTGGTCAAATATGGTCAAAGAAGCCCGTCCATGCTGTTACAAAGTGACCAGATGCAAAGGAGCCTATGGAGATAAAAGTGAGAAGATAAAGGTGAACTAGAATCAGTTAACATATAGTATTTAGATGGCAAGTCTCCGGACTATAAATAGGTATCCCTTAGTTAGATTAAAAACACACAACTCTATCAAACAACTCTTCGGCGCATCGCCACCCTTGGATTCCCAAGGTTAATCCCGGCGGGATTCGGCACTCGGAGCTGGGCTGCATCATTCCGATATCCAGTGAAGAGGTGAGTCCCACCACCCCCAACGATCATATCGACTAGGTTGGTGTCCTCACGGCTGCATCAAGTTGATCTCTTGAGGCATCGACTAAAACAGTACGATCGCTGGTTTATCTCGGTATATTGGTTAGGTCTAAGGCTGCATCAATTTGATCTCTTAGATTGATGTGATTTGGGTGTGATAGTGTGAGGCTTCATCGGTTAGGTCTGACATTTCTTTCTATTATATCTTCTTCATGTTGTATACCGTTCATCTAAATAAATCGTGCCTGATACTTTGAAGTATTGTTAAGTTCATTGTGACTAGCTACTGTCTTGGTTAAGTCTAATCTTGTTATTGTGATGATTTTGAAAATACAGACACATTATCTGACATGTTTTATTTATTTCTATCGGAGTACAAACCGATATGATATCTTCAATTCAAAGTCATATGTTATCCGCTATTGAGGAATGCTCAGCATCCCATATGCATGAAGTACCTATCTCATCGATCGAAGGCGCATTCGTCTCGATCGCTCTGCCTTGGTCATCGGCCTTGTGGTCAATCGGTTTAATCTGTTCACGATTGGTTTATCCTCACCGCAGTCATCGGCTTAGCAGTCGATTGACTTTGCTACTAATGATATTTTCTCCATTTCCTTATCAGTTACAGGGTCAAACTGATTGCCACGCCTTGAACTATTTTTCTAAGATTGTAGGACCTGCACTAGAGTTAAGCAGATCTCTCAGGGCACATGTGTGTCAAAGTGTGACCAAAAAAGACACCAACAATTACATATAAAATTATACTAAAAATATAGAAGTACATGTAACTATTGAAAATTATGATAACTTAATTTCTTATATATATTATAAAATATTCTGATAGATTATTAAATTTTTTCAATATTTTACAACATATGAATATTTTCTGAATAATAATAAAATGAGATAGGGAGTAGCTTTGGCTCCCTCGCTTCGAGGACGAGAGTGAGTGAAATAGGGAAGGAAGATAATATAGATAGTGAAAAAATAAGAAGTTAGTTGGAAATAGCTTTTAAGAGTATTTTGTTAAATAATAGGACGAGAAGTGGGACGAAGGATTGATTATGCCCCGATGAGAGTGAGACATAGATCTCGCATCGGTCAGTCCGACGGGCTAGCGGCATCATTGCATCAAGCTGCTGTGTGCGACCGTGGGTAGTGATCGACGAGGCGATGGATGCCGACAGCAAACGAATATCTCCCGAGAACTCTCTCTCTCTCTCCAGGGTCGGCCCTAAGGGGCCCGGTAGTGCGACCTCCCTGGGTCCTTGAGCTTGAAAGGCCCCTATACATACATATGTGTATATATATGTGTGTGAAAGGATATAGTAGAAAAAAATAAAATAGTATCTAGACTATAAAAAGCATTTAGTGGTGTAATGGTTAAATTAATGTCATTTAAATATAAGGTTTTGGGTTCAATCCATAGTGGCTTTGAATAATTCAGTGATTTTTTCCTTTTATTTTTTGTTGTTCATCTGTTTGATGAACAAAAACTATTCTAGTAAAAAATAATAATTATGTGTTATTACAAAAATAATTTATGACATAAATTTAATAATTATTTATTCAATTAGAAAAATATTTTTACCAAATTGCATATAGAGGTTTTGACGTGATAACCTATTGGCAAAATCTTAGGTATACTAATGTATATGTAAATAGTTCAAGGATTTTTTATTTTCTTTTTTTGTCCGTTCGAGAAAGAAAACTATTATTGTAAAAAAAATAATAATTATTTATCTAATTATAAACAATAAATATGGTACAAATTTAATAATTATTTACTAAATTGGAAAAATATTTTTACCGAATTGCATATAGAGATTTTGATGCTGACATACCCATTGATAAAATCTTAGGTCTACTGCCGTATATATACATACACGTGTATGATACACATCTCTTTTCATAAACTCGCACATGTCAATATAATGTATCAATGATCTTTTATTTTAAGGTAATCAATATATACGTATTATTTTATATGAATATTATTTCTGATATATTTTAATTGTGTATTAGTTAGATTTCGTATATATACATATTATGTTAGCAATATTCTCATGTATGGTTAGCGATATTCGTGCAATCTACATGATCTCGGTTGTTAGTTTTCTACATACATACACCAATCCTTTCATGATTACTGGGCATGGTTTTCATGAACCGATATATTAACTCTAGCGTATATATACAATATAATTATAACTGAACCAATATATTATGTAATCATTCAAAACATCTTATATTTTTATATTAAAATATCATATTATGGTTATATACAAAGACCCATAATTTTAGTTTGTCTTAGTCCCTGAACCGGCCCAATCTCTCTCTCCTGACCGTGTTCTCCCTCTTCCCGAGTTCGCGCGAGATGCTGGATGAAGGCGCGGTGGCGACGGGCGAGAGGCCGCTTGCCGCAGTCGGCGGCGAGCTTGATGCGGTGCCCACCGCTAGCTGTCGACCCCCATATCGCCGCCGTGCCATCCGTTGTGGAGCGCGAGCTTGACGCATGGACAACAGCGGCCGGGCGTGTTACCTGGCCTGTCCTGCTGTCCATCCCGTCAAGTGTACATGTGCAAAGAAGATTATAATGGGAAACTAGCCGGGTAGGAATTAAGGAGCAACGCTCCGCTGCTCATGGTCATGGACACCCACCCATGTCCATCTGACAAGCTAGCTTGGTAGCGCGCATGCATATCGATAAATGTGAGATGCTCCACTACGGCCGGCCGGCTTGAACTCTTACGGTCCCGATGTATATTGACAAAATCACGAGAGCATCTACAATATTGAAATTGAAATGAGTGGTAGTGTTAATAATATTTTTTTTGGCTTGGTACTAGTTTTATATATTTTAAAGATAGTGTTAAGCATACTAATATAAGATATGAGTTCTATGTATATGTATAGATACTAGTTCTATAAATTAAATAATACTATTTTTTTAGTTTGATAATTGCTTATTGGATAGAGTAAGCGTATTTTTATATTTTTTATGTTGGAATGGTCTTATCTCTAATATTATGCATTGTAGCTTTTTTTAAAAAATAACCTTGCATATATGTCCATGTAGTACTAATTTAAAAGTATTATACATTATAGATGCTCTTAGACATACAATGGTATTTACGATTTAGGGTTGAGGGTTTGTAGTTATTTCTATCTCAGGTGATGTATGGTTATTTTAATTCAAGCACTAAAGTTTAATCCATCGATTAAAGTTCAATCCATGACTAAAGGGGTGTTTGGTTCTATGGACTAAAATTTAGTTTGTGTCACATCGGATATTTGGACATCAAATTAAAGGACTAAAAATAAACGAATTATAAAAACAATAGTAGAATCGGAGGATAATTTGCGAGACGAATTTATTAAGCCTAATTAATCCATGATTAGCAAATGTTTGTTGTAGCATCACATTGTCAAATCATAACGTAATTAGGATCATTAAATTCGTCTCACAAATAATCCACTGATTATGAATGGGTTTTGTAAATAGTCTATATTTAATACTCTAAAATAATATCTAAACATTCGATGTGATGAGAGACTAAAATTTAATCACTCAAACCAAGCACCCCTAAAATCTAAATAAAGACTGTAACGATGAACAATGGTGTTTCCAACACATTTTAACGAAAGACATATGTGTCCAAAGCTAAACTTTAGTCTAACAGGAACTAAAACAGATCATTTAATGTAAGAGAGAAAATGGAGAGAGAAGAAAAACATAAAAATATTTTATTTCTCATGGGTGTTTATAAGTTTATGGCTACTTTTTACTAAATATCACTAGGCCTACTTCTACAATGATTTAACTAGTTGATAAGAAGATTTTAATATTTATGTACTACTTTTTTACATATTGTAGATGCTTTATACCTTGGTGTTTCAATAAAAATTATAACGAGTCAACATAAAGATAGCAGTTGGAAAAAATATATAATTAGTTTATCTTAAATCTAGCTTAGAGTCCTTTTGGTTTGACTTTTAGGAGTAGCTGTTACTTTCTGAAAGCCAAAAGCCAAACCAATGGGTCTATTCTAAGCCAGCAGCTTTTAGTAAAAGCAGTTTTTGGTGTAATGATACTGTGAAAGTTCCTCTAAACTTGCTTTCTACGGCTTCTGGTTTCTGGCTTCGCAACCATAAAAAATTTCATAAATTGACATTTCAAATTTCATACAACCATATAAAATTCCATAAATTAACACTTCAAAATTCATACAACCATACAAAATTTCATACAATCATATAAAATTTCATAAATTAACATTTCAAATTTCATACAACCATACAAAATTCCATAAATTGACATTTCAAATTTCATACAACCATACAAAATTTCATAAATTGACATTTCAATTTCATACAACCATACAAAATTTTATAAATTGACATTTCAAATTTCATACAACCATACAAAATTTCATAAATGGAATTTTTACACATCTCACAACTCAAAGCAGCTTCTCCACAGTCGTTCCAGTCAAACATCTTTCAGCTCTCTCATAGCTAACATCTCACAACAATTTTTCTATAGCCCACGACAGCTTTTTTCTACATCCATAGCTCAACCAAACACACTCTTAACGTAATTTCGAACTAACATATATTACTATAATCTTGTATCGTAGGATATAAAATAAACTTATTTCAGTTTAGCAATCTATCTACCATTTTTTCACTAAAACAAGTTTAGGGAATTTTAGAAATTAGCTAAATTGTCAGCTCATTGCTTCCTTTATCTTAGAAAGACTTTATTTTTAAAATAAAATTAATAAATTAGCAGTAAAAAATATAAAAATATTTTATTAATTAAAAATAATACGATATATAAGAGATCGATAAAACCTATTAAAAAATAAAACATCTTAATTTTAGAAACGATAGTAAATAAGGAGTTTTTAAGGTGGAAGTATTGACAAGTTATTATACAATGGCTTATATAATTCACTTAATTCACCATTCACTAACTATGAACCATTTTTTCCTAATATTTAGTGGAATGACCATGATTTCTTAGATGGTGTCATATTTTATCGTATCAGCAAAACATTATCTTTAAAAAGCATACTCTCATCATCGATTAAATTTGATTGCTATATTAAATTTTTACTTTTTTTTTACTTATGTATCTCCTAATTAATTGTTTAAGACACAAGCTGAAGCTCCTCATTAAACGTTTAAGACACCATCTGAAGCGTGGACGGTTAGAAGTTAGAAGTGTACTTATACTTAGGTCACTCTCAACTCTCTATATGTAAGATGATTTATTAGGTATTTATTATGTTGTCATATATAAAAAAATATGATATAACAAGTTATTTAATAAAGAGAGATATTAGAATATGAAGAAATCATGTCTTAAGTAAAACATCATGTCTTCACTATATCCAAGACATAGATGGAAGTGATTGAATGAGAGGAGGGAGAGAAAATAGTAATATAAAAATTCTATTATAGATTTATATTAAGAAAATAGGATCGAGAAGATAGTTTCTAAATATATAATGTCTCACTGACATGATAAAATAAGATCCCACCTAAAAAACTATGAGTTGTATCTATCCTAAAACAATCAACGTACATACACGTGGTCGCACGAACACATTGATGAGAGACCAGACTAGATAGTCTCCATGGCTACCTAGCTCTGCGTCAGCAATGCTCCAGAAAAACTGGCAGCAGCTACAGTTTGTCACGCACAAGTGCGCGCTGCTTTTGCAATAATGTATCATGTATGCGTGACACGATCTGGAGTAAGCTGTTCATGATTGAGAGCAAAAGAGAAGGGCCAAAGGTTCGATCGAGGTCACGTATAGAGATAAAAATGGACTGGAAACTATATATCTGGAATATTTTAAAAGCTGTTTGAGCAGAAAATCGAGTAGTAGGTTATCTTTTTTATCCAGTATCAAAATGGGTCTTATTAATTTGATTATAATTACTACTCTTCTTAGAAAATTAATAATTTATCATTGATAAGTTTGAGCTTCGATCATTTGACATCTTAAACTTTGACTTGGATAAAATGCCACTCTAAACCTTATTCTAATTGATTTTTTGTCATTCTATCAAATTTTAATTCAATTCTCATTTTTTCTCTCTAGAAAAGACCAATTTATCATTCTTATGTTATACCTTCAATTAGAAAATGACAATGCCACACTTATGTATAGCGAGTGAATTTTTTTGATAGCGTAGATTGATCTTTTTCTAGGGAGAAAAAAATAATAAATGAATTAAAATAGAATATAATGACAAAAAAATCAAGTAGGATAAAGTTTAGGGTGATATTTTATCGAAACCAAAGTTTAGAGTGGCAAATAGTTGAAGCTCAAACTTAACAATGGCAAATTATCAATTTTCTTGGTCATCATCTATATTTGCAAATTAGAATCTATTCACAAACATGTTACTTCAAATATTGTGGCAAAAAGGACCATAATTGGGGTCTTTTGGAGAGCTGGATTGCCTGATCCCATGCTGAGCAATATCCCAAATGCTACCTTACACGCTCCAAAGAGCAAAAGGTTGGCTTCTTTATGTCGAGTCATGTCTATCCGTTTCAGACAAAGAAATCTTGGACGAACTCATCCACATCCAGCTTGGCTCTCGATGGTTTTTGCTAACGAAAAGAGGGACATCCGCAGCAACAAGCGTCCATGCAATTGGTCATCATCAAAATCCGGTGGTGTCCACGGTCTGGCACTTTGGCTAGCTTAGGTTTACGGTTTTGATTTGTCCATTAATCAGTTTAGTATCAAGATTATAAATAAGTTCTTGTCTAAAAAAAGCTATGCAAGTCTCGATTTTCAACCTGCCTTTTGTTACGAAGAAACTTGTTAGGAACACTCGTAACTATGTAAGGCCAATTTTGATACTGGATAAAAAAGATATAATACTAGTAGTTAAAAAAGAAACTTGTAATTAATTTTGTCATATTTTACTGTTAAACAATCTTTCTTTGGAGCAGCAACAATCGTAGAATTCAAACAATTTTAGATAATATTATATGAAAAAATACTAATGATATTTATATTTAAATTATAATCAATTAAAATATCAATTTATACTTTAAAATATCAGCGATTTTAAATGGTAAATTGGTAGTTTAATTGATTGTTGCTGCTTGAAAGAAAGATTATTTAACAGTACATTACGAAAAAATATTACCATTTTGCCCTCTATCTATTTTGTTGTCCCTCATCAAGGTAGCGGTAAAAATTAATCCGAACCATTAAAAAACAAACAGGAACAACGTTTAGAATATACTCTACTACTAGTAGAATACAAAATCTCTCTAGTTTTAAAGGATTTTTTTTATAGAAATGGATATAATTCCTGTAAAAATAATGGACAGTTCCGATGCAGTTGATTCATTTTGTATAGAGCAACTCCAACAGGGCCCTATTTGAGCCCTCAAACTTATTTTTGAGAGCCGACGAGAAAAATCGAGATCCAATAGGGCCTCTACTCGGCTCTCAAAAATAGGAGGGCTCTCAAAACAGGGCACACACGCTTCCCGCTTGTTTAAATTTGAATATTTTATTTACATTTAAATATTCGAATATTTAAATATGATAGATAATTATGTTCCAGTTGTTTAGATAGTTATGTTTCTATATTTAAATTTGAATATTTGTATTTATATTTAAAATTTTGAATATTTAAATATGATAGATGATTATGTTCCTATTGTTTAATATGATCGATGATTTTATTCATGTATTTAAATTTGAATATTTGTATTTGGATTTAAAAATTTGAATATTTAAATTTGAATATTTAAATTTGAATATTCAAATATGATAGATGATTATGTTCCTATTATTTAATATGATAGATGATTATGTTGCTATATTTAAATTTGAATATTTGTATTTGATTTTAAAATTTTGAATATTTGTATTTACATTTAAAATTTGAATATTCAAATATGATAGATGATTATGTTCCAATTATTTAATACGATAGATGATTATGTTGCTATATTTAAATTTTAATATTTGAATTTAAAATTTTGAATATTTAAATTTGAATATTCAAATATGATAGATGATTATGTTCCTATTATTTAATATGATAGATGATTATGTTGCTATATTTAAATTTGAATATTTGTATTTGAATTTAAAAAATTGAATACTTAAATATGATAGCTGATTTTGTTTCTATTGTTTAATACGATAAATAATTATGTTCCTATATTTAAATTTGAATATTTGTATTTGCATTTAAAACATTGAATATTTAAATATAGTCATTCATTATTAAATAATAAATAATTTATTATGTACTATGGTTTTATGAAATACATGTGTATAGTGTGTGAAGAAATGGTAGGAATTGAAAACAGGGGCTCTATTTTGAGAGCCAGTGCTGGAATGGAACGCGGAAAACAGACATCTCAAAAATAGGGGGAGCCCTCAAATCAAAAGTAGGGACCCTGATTTAAGAGCTACTGTTGGAGTTGCTCTAAAGAAGTTGTTATGTATGATGTTTTTTCCGTAAACGAATTAAGATTTAAAGAATGAAATAGTTAGTTTAAAAGTAAATTGATGGTTAAATCTTTGTTTGAATTTGAAACTTTTTCTATGATCAAAATACAACATAGATTATCTCGTGTAAAATTTTGGTATTTTTTGAATCAGTTTTTTATTTTTAATTTATTAAATGTGTTTCTAGGATTTATATGGTCAAAAAACTTTCTTCTTTTATTTTTTATTATTTTCTCTTTTTGTTTTCTTTCTTTTTACTCTTTCTTCTACCTTTCCTTCTTCACTTTTATGTTTAATATTCTAGAAAAATTATAGTTTTTTAATCTTCAAAATCTTCCGTTTCTTAATAGAAAGACTTTGTTTTTTCTTTCTCTTATTTTTTTCTTTCCATTATTCATTTCCTCTTCTCTCGTGGGGTTCGCTTCTAAACAGCCAAGAGGTTCGCTCCTTCGTCTTCAAGTCGCAGGCAGTGTAGAGGGCCCAGGCGAGGCGCGCGGCGAGGAGCAGGTTGGGGCCGCGGTGGGGCGGCGGCCAGGGCGCGGCTGGGCGCGCAATGGGGCAGCAGCAGGAAGGCCAGGCCGTGGCGCGCGGCAGGGGCTGTCCGGGGCGCGCGGTGGGCGTGGGCGCGTGGCCGGGTCCCGCGGTGTGTGTGTGGGGGGGGGGGGGGGGGGGGGGGGCACGCGGCGCGGCGGCAGATGAATCCTGCAGCGTAGCGGCGGCCGAAGCAGCAACGGCAACAACAGTTTTTTTGGGCCAGCCAAAAATTAACTAAATATTTATATGGGCCGATTGAGTTTTTAATCCTATCTTGATTATCAGAACCTTGAATTCATATCCGTTAAATGATATCGTCGATGTCATTTCTATTTTATATCCGAAAACCGTATCTGAATAGAAAATCTGAAACCGAATCTGTTTTTTCGGTTTCCATCAAAACTATCCGAATCATTTTTACTCCTATCCATATTAGTTGACTGCTGTTAAGAGGTTGGAGTCTGTGGGACAAAAAAATTGAAAAATTTATCACATACCATTATAATTTTTGTGATAGTAGTGACTCTCATCTATCTATTAGTAATACATTGATGACATATTAATAAACCGTAAAAATTATAATTACAAAAAAATTAACCCACAAAAAAGTCATGCATGATATAACGACACGAAAATGATTCGGATCATTCCTGTACAACACAGCCAAGTTGGGCCATTAAAATGTATTCAAAGATCTGCACTTGAGGCACATTAAACCAAGTTGGGCCAAGTCATGTGCATACATGTGTATACAGAAGAGAGTGCTGGCCTGACTTTCCGCTAAGAAGGAAATGTGAGAATTTTTTAACGATTTAGTACTACAATTTAATAGATGTTAAAATGTTATTTATTGTATTAACATTACTTTTCTCCTTGAAAAATTTCAAAAAAAATCTGGAATGTACTTAAAAGCATAGAAAAATTCACTAAAAATATATCAAATACTGGTTTATTAATAAAATTTTTTGCTTATATTGTCTTGACTCTTGATTGTTAATTTAACTTTAATTCATAATATTTTATTAAATTATTTTTATTTAAAAAATTATATGGAAATCAGTAAAGTGCACACTATTCAGCAATTAGCATTATTGATTGATTTATACAAGCTAGCATCGAAAGTAAAATATAAATCATAAGCATAAGTAAAAAATATACAGCACAAGTAAAAAATATACATTAGAAATCAAAACGGACAGGATATGGATGAATTAGTCATATCATATTTGTTTTATAGTTTTTTTATCGGATTATGTTGGGAATATGATCTCGAGATATCTCCTTAATGGGTTTGTGATGACCGAGTGGAGAGATAAATAGACACGACATTAAAGGCGACCAACCAACGGTCGGATTCACCAAACAGTCGAGGATATGAAGATTCTCCGAGTTCAGCACTTGGGAGGTTCCTTCTACTTCTAGTACTCGGATGGTCACAATAAATTATCACGCCACACCATTAAACTTCACGATGAGTAATTGTCAAATCAATATAGTCGATAATGTCTGGAGTTATCACCCACAAACTATCTGTTTTACAATATAATTGATCATCTGTGGGCACTTTAATTACAAATTGTAACCAACGACCCCTCTCATATATAAAGGGCTCGGGGAGCCTGTTAGAGGCACATTTTCCTAGCTGAAGATATTTGTTCATACACTTAAGGCCATTTTCATCCCTTAAACTTGTACTACACATATAGGAGTAGAATTATTATCTTTCAGGAGGTCTGAACCTGTCTAAAAATACTCCCTGTCTCATTGACTAAGATAATCATTGAGATTCATCCATAGAACTTCCCAAAGTCTAACCAAAATCTTATTACAGGTACCCCCATAGTATAATGTTATTCGTGCACAATGATAGTTGGCGCGCTAGATAAGGGAAAGCTTCTGTGTTTTTCTAATTGACTCGATGTAGTTGTTTGCAAGGTCAACACTCAAGTTCTCATTGGATCCATGATCACTTTCAGGAGCCTAACTTTTATTGGTGTTTCCATGTGCATACTCATTCTAACCACCTCCGCCCAGTAGAGGGAAAAAGCTCCGTGCACATCCATTATGCACTTATCGGCCCCTAGACTTTCGAGGACCCAACTCTTCCTAGGGCTCTTCCATCAACTTCCCGGGTATCCGAGTGCCCAACTCTGTCTAGGGTTTGCCCGCAAGTCGTCGATGACTCACCCACCGACTTCGTCATTTTCACCAATTTGGGTAGGTGCATTGCCCAATGACGCCAATTTGGGTAGTGGACTTTGAAGGTCATGTTGTGTACCGCACGCTGACCGCTAATCTAGTCTCTATCATGAGGGTGCTACCCGCTCTTCCTCTCGAGCTTTAAAGGGTTTGGGCCATGACCTAGGTTGCCGCCGCTCAAATCTTTGACGTAGGGCCACTTGCGAGGTCACGGTCTCTAGGCCATAGCTCATCTCCCTGAGCATCCCGGTGGTCGACATGTGTTGACACGAAAACGTGCCCCGGCACTTCGGTCAGTTCGACGATCCAAAAACGTCGCGAGACGTTGACTTCGCGTCCCGACAATCCTTAAACCATGGTAAGGGAATAGCGGAGTCACCGGGCAATCAAATAAGAATAATTCTAAAATTACTCAATTAACCGAAGTGTTGGAAAAATAACTGAAAATGATAAATAACCTAACTAAACCCAACCGGCCTGAATAGGGATGGTTGGACCGAAGCCTGACAAGCGGTCAGACCGGCCAGAGAATTTTGGTTGGACCGAAGGTACACTACTAGTCTTACCGGCAGTGTGAAGCCCTCACCGAAGGGAGCCTTCGACACACGGATTCAAAGAGGGTCCGAAGGTATCCTAAAGGGGCCTTCGGCCTATTATCTGGTCGAACCGAGGGTTTAACCTCGGTTAGACCGAAGGATCCTCAGAGGTCCCAAAGCCGATGCGAAAATGAACCCCAGCGTGCAATTACCTTCGGTGCGAGGGGTGTTCGGGGTCTCCTGCAAGGTCCAGTCAGACCAGCCTTAGATTGTGGGTCGGACCGCGGTGTGCTGGCACGTCCGGTGATGGCGCGGCACAAGCCGGTCGGACCAGGGCAATGTGGCCGGTCGGACCGACAGTCCTTAGAAGATGGCCTTCGGGCTCCGGCGACCATCTTCCCGTAGATGGATCACAACCAAACTTCTTGGAGAAGTCAGGGGTGATGAAACACTGCAAAAAATATCAAGAGATCAAAGTAATTCAGCCAGGGGACCGAATCACCAATAAAAAGCGATAAAACTGGTAGAAATCCGTTACGTGGATGAAACAGATGATTCACAAGTGAAACGACAAGGACTTACCGTGATTACGACACGACAGATGGATGGTTTACAGTGCAAACCAGCAAAGATGTACGTGCTAAGCTAAAACTAGGGCAAGAAAGTAAATGTGATTCAAGGTAGATAATAGATTGGATCTATTAGGGTTTGGGGGGTCTCCTTGAATCGGCCTTACCTCTATTTATAGAGGTGGTTCATGAGTTCCTGGGGTCTAATCTGAGTTAGACATGGGTTCCAAGTCGTTCAAAACTAATTAGGGATAAAATACCCTGAAATCAGTCTTTTAGAGTCGGACTCGGGTTGGGCCGGTCTGACCGGGCCTACATGGCCAGTCAGACCTAGCCTACATGGCCGGTTGGACCAGCCTGTGCCAGGTCTCGACATATTTTTGGTAAAACTATCCAAAATGATATTTTGATAATGTTGACCATTAATGCAATTTTTGATATCAACACACGTCCCCTGCGTTTAGGCCAACTATAGTAGGCCAAAAGCACAATGAGCTAAGGGCAATATGCCTTATATCGGCCTTTCGACACTTCAAGACTTTTGCCACACACATAGGAAGTACCTTTTCAAATATCTACCATTCAAAGCTCTATAAAATCACTCTCCTTGCAGTGACTCTAGCAAATACGCATTACCTGGAGCGATTTCAACAACTCTAAAAGGACCTTCCCAACTAGACGACCATTTGCCAAATTTTGGGCTCTTAGTGCGTAAAGACAAAATCGTTTTCCAAACCAAGTCACCAACTTGAAACGATTTTGCTCTTACCTTCTTATTATAAGCTCTAGCCACTCTTCTTTTGTCTCTTTCTATTGCTTCTAGAGCTCTTAACCTCTTATCGGTCACCTCTTCTAAATTATCCTTCAAAAGAGTCTCATACTCATCGACCGATAAGCCATCTTGCTTAAGTAATCTTAAAGAGCCAAGATTTACCTCCACGGGTAAAACGACTTCTTGTCCATACACCAACTCACATGGACTTACCTTGGTGGCACCATGCTTTGCAACTCTACATGCCCACAATGCTTCAGAAAGCACTTCATGCCACCTTTTGGGAAACTCTTCAATATTTTTCTTAATGAGCTTAATCACAGTTTTATTACTAGACTCGGCCTGACCATTGGCCTGAGCGTAGTATGGTGAAGAGTTTACCAACTTTATACCATAAGATTCGGCAAAATCACATACTTCCTTAGAAACAAATGAAGCACCCTGATCTGTAGTAAGAGTTTGAGGAATACCGAATCTGTGTATAATTTCCTTCAAGATGAAATCAATTGCCTCGTTTTGCGTCATGTTCTTGAGAGGCACGACCTCGGTCCACTTGGTGAAGTAATCTGTATCCATCAACATGAACCGATGCCCTTTTGAAGAGGAAGGATAAATTTGGCCGATGAAGTCCAATGCCCAACCTCGGAACAGCCATGGTTTGATAATGGGGTTAAGTAAAGATGCAGGAGCCAGCTGAATATTACCAAACCTTTGACAAGCTTCACATCCCCTATAATACTTAAAATAGTCCTCCGTCATAGTCGGCCAATAAAAACCTGCTCTTTTGAGCATCCAACTCATTTTCTGGGCCAACTGATGAGTACCACAAAGACATTCATGTACTTCACCCGCAACAAGTCTAGATTGATCAGCATTCAAACATCTCAAAGAGTACTCCATCAGCAGTTCGGCGATACAACTCATCGTCGAGTAGCACGAATTTAAACGCTTGCCACCGAACTTTCCGATCAACCCGCTTGCTAGGATCCCTCAAATATTGAATAATTGGAGTCCTCTAATCATCCCCACGACTTTCCTAAGTACTCGCCAAATCTTCATCTGAATTGGTGTTTAAATTACAAACCTTGGCTTGCCCCTCGTGTCCTGAAACCTCCTGACATGGGGCGGTCAGACCGACCATAGAGAGCAGGTCAAACCGGTCGTTGCCAGATGGCTGGCACAGGGCGGTCAGGCTAGCTTAGCATGGCCGGTCAGACCGACTAGACACCGGCGGTCGGACCAGCCATATCAGGCCGGTCAGACCAAAATGCTCTGGCTCGCGAGGTAAATTAAAGTCAAGCATTGTTTTTTCTTGTGTAAAAAATCTACTTTTTTTTAACTTGATAACCAGATGCTTGTTGAGCCAAGTCATTTGCTATTGAATTGGCTTCTCTAGACACATGTGAAATCTCAAAATCATCAAGAGTAGAAATTATGTCTAGACATTTATCCAAGTAGCTATTTAGCAAACAGTTAAAACATTGAGAAAGTTTAGCTACTTGTTGAACTACCAACAGCGAGTCACCATATGCATGAACATATTTAACACCCATAGATTTTAGCAGTTCGAGGCCTAACAACAAAGCTTCATATTCGGCTTGATTATTAGTACAAGGAAATTCTAATCGGGCCAAGGTTTCGAAACTCATACCATTAGGTGATATGAGCACAACTCCAACACCTTGGCCATTTTTGCAGGCCGAACCATCAAAGTAAAGTTTCCATGGTATTACCTCAATCAAAGCAGCATCACTACTCCAATTGACGTCTACATGGTTGTAACACCCCAAGATTTAAAAAGAAATAAAATAAAAGAAATATATTATTAAAGGAATTTCTGGAAAAGAAAACACCTAAAAGAGCCCTATTAAAGCCAAACAGAGATAAATACTCAAAATTTGGACTTGAAAAATTTATGGGATAAACTAGAAGCCAAAACATAATTCTAGAAATTTTTACAAATTTTTCTCAACAGTGATTCAACCCTAAATCAAATAAACGAATTACTGTATTTATTTTAAATTAGAAAACAATTAAAAATCTTAATGGGCCTCAACCCCGAATTCGCCTCCAGCCCAGCCCAACCCAGCCGTGCGTCACTGACAGGTGGGGCCAACCTATCGGTGCCTCTCCCCTCCTCTCTCTCCCGCCCGCGCCCGTCTCGGCCCCACCCGTCGGTCTCACTCGCGCGCCCCTCGCCTCTGAAAGACCGGGCACGCCTGTTGGCCCTCCCTTTACTGCTTCGCCCACTGACAGGTGGGGGCCACCTGTCGGATCCATCTTCTCCGATGGAATCCCTCCCTCCCCTTTCCTTTTTCCAGTGATCTCTTTCTGTTTTCTCCCGTCAGCCGCCCGCGTTCGCCAGGATTCGCCTCGGATCACCTTCCCCAACCGCCGACAACCTCCTTCCATCTTTGGCTGACGCGGTTTCGCGCTTTAGGAAGCATGGCCGAAGCTATGAAGCTCTCACCGGAGTTCACGGGAACCCCTTCGGTTCCCTTCCATCTAGATGCTGGCAAGCCCCTATTTAAACCCTACCGGTCGCCACCCTCTTCCCACACCGCCTAAACCTTAGCCGAAGCACCAGAGCACCCCGATCACGTTTTTTTCGAGCTCCTCCCCTGTTCCACCTCCGGCCACCGATCGCCATCGACTCCGGTCTCCTCCGGCCTAGCCGTCGCCACCCTCATGACCGCCGGAGCCCTCTCGTCCTCGGCCACCCCTCGGTTGGCCGTGGAACCCACCGGATCGCCGTCGCCGTCGAGCACCCGAACACCCTTCGTCGTCTACTCTCGCCGCCGGCCGCCATCCTTCATCCATCGTCGCCGCCGCAGGTACGGTTGGAACCGTCGTCATCTCCTCTATCCATTTCCACCGAGAGCTAGGCCCGTAGGCGCTCGCCGCCGCCGTCGCTGCCGCACCCGAGGCCGCCGTCACCGAAGACGAAGGGGGTACGCGCCCCCTTACGCCCATGCCGTGTCGGATCGCATCGTGGCCGTCCGATTGCAATCGGAGGGCTATGATTAAATACCTTCAGGATTTAATCTGGGCCCTCAGATCCGGTCAAAGCGGTACCATGTGATCTGGACCGTAGATCGCTATTTAAAAATGTTGACTCAATCTGGTGCGTCCACGTCGTACCGATTCGCAAGTTTTAATCTGGACCATCCATTTTCATTTAACCCTTCCCGCCTCGCGCCTGGCCACCGGATCCAGATGCAACGGCTCTGGTTGATCCGGTCCACGCGCACAGTGGCCCAGTCCACCATGGGCTTGGCTCACCATGGACTAAAGCCCAATTTCTGTTTAAATAAAATTCCAAAAATTGATTTAGACTTTGAAAATTCATAACTTGCTCATTTTAACTCGAAATTTCACCATTCCAATTTTATTAAATTCAGCATATTATTCTCTAAACATTAATGCCATAAAAACAGTATGTTACTTTAGCACAAAATAATCTTATGAATTAAATAAATAAAAACCCTATAGGTATAAATTAATAATTCATGAAATAAATTTGGAAAAACCCCAAAACTTTAACCTTTAATATTATTAAATATAACTTCAGTATAATAAAGCTCAATTCACATATTTAAGTCGTAAAACTTGTATGTGTATGTTTTGTGATGCTTTATTGGATGTTTTACTTTTCTGTATCAAGAAGACTACGAGTTCGTCGAGGAGCCGGAGTTCTGCCCCGAGGTTCCTCCATCACCCTTTGCTGATCAAGGCAAGTCATCGACCCACTCCTGTGGAAATAGTTGATCATCATTGAGCCCATGTTTTAATAAATTATCGCTATAACTCATAGGATAATATTGCATTAGTCAAATATCAAACCCTACACTTATATTTATTAAGATCCTCGTCCTTGTGTGCAAACCCAAGCCATGCTTATTGAGCCTTAACTCCTTGTCACTCTACAAATATTATATTAGCTAGTGCCCAACGTACCGGCACAACTGCTATAGGATAAAAAGAATGAGTCATAGATAGTTGGAATCTGTTATATGAATCTCCCCGTTATTCTTGTCTCTGGACTCTGTTGGAGTTGGCTATGTTATAAGTATGGTGGGTTCCGGGTGCAAGCTAGGACATTGGTTGGTCGCACCCGGGGCACTATAAGGACCGGTCTGCGGGATCTGTTGCAAAGCACTTCCGTACCAACCACAAGTCTAATGGGTAAGTCCTAAATGAAAGTATGGAACAATCCGACTCGATGCACCATAGTGGAGGGGGCAAGGGGCAACCTGCGGGTGACTGATACCGACGTGGCTCAAGGGGGGTATGGTGAGACTCGACGCATCGAGACACGATACAAAACCCATAAGAGGGTGCTGTCGGGTCGAGGAGGACCATATGGAAGGTTTTGGCACGAGTTCCCGTGGAATGGGTCATCTCGTTACACTTTGGTGTAAGTGGTGAGTGCGTGCCTTGTGGGTACAGTGGTACACCTCTAATTAGAGTATTTAATCTTTTCAAAAAGTCGAGCCCACGGTCAAGGGCGAGTTGTGTGACTACTCGTAGTTAGTTTACAATTGTTTGAATGATTGAGTTATTCATGGCATGTAAGGACTGTTGAGCGAGGTGGGGCTGACTGTACCCCTCGAGTTAGAATATGATGATGCATACACATGTTTACATTTCAGTACTAATAAATTGGTCACATTTAATTGCTTTACAAAATTACGCTCTTCCGCAAAATTAGCCACTATCTCCCTTGTTATTATCTTTCATTTTATTTGCATTCGGTGGCTTGCTGAGTACATTTGTACTCACCCCCGTTGACTTACACCACCAGAGCCTGTCTACTACGAGGAGGATGAAGGTCTGGAGTAGCGACCCAGTCAAGGCGAGACTGGAAGAAGGCGTTCATCTAGGCCCCTTTGTTTTATTAGTTTCTCTTCATCTTTATTCACTTTTGTACTAATGCGGTCTACGAACCATGAATGATTGCTCGTATTGTACGTGGTCGCATGATGAACGTCTTGTTTTTATTGATTTTCTATGGAATTTCAATAAAGGTCCTGATTTATTAAATCGGGGCGTGACAAGATGGTATCAGAGCCGACTTGACTGTAGGAAGCCAAACAGACCTGACCCTAGGACTTATATTAGCCATATTTTCTTACAAAATTACTTAACCTCTCATCTTCCGAGATTTTCACAAAAATTTCTCTCTTTTGTAGATGCCGGTCCATACCATGAGCGGGACTCTTCGCGACGATGCCGGATTCATCCGCGAGCTACGCATGCTCGTCCGTTTCCTCGGATTTGAGCACGAGCCGATGTTCCATGGAGTCTTCCCCGACGAGGAAGAGAGCTACTGTGAGGTCACCGTCGTTGTCCAACCCTCTCCTCAAACAACCCACACCTATAGAGGTGGACGACCTACCTTCTTGGTAGCCAGCCAGCGCACCGCCCTCCAAGCCCTCACCGAGCTCCGGATGATCTATGACAGTGAATTCTATGACACGGATTATCGCTTTGTGCCCCTTCGCACTCCAGGGAGTCCCCACAGTGTCTACGTCAGCACGCTCTCCCAGCGCCACTCTACGGTTGGACACACCGTATGTTTGTTGGAGGCAATGGATGAGCTCCACTATGAGGCACTGCAGGATGCCAACGGACAGTGTGACACGATCGATTTTTACCGACACTCTTCCGAGGATCTGAACCGCGAGAACAGAGATCTTCGCCGTCGTATCCAGTAGGGACACCGATTGACTGCCGAGGCAGAGGAGCTACTACGCCAGAATGAGCTCCTACGGCAGCGCGTCGCCAACAATCCTCAGCTTCGTCATCAACTCAAGGAATTGAAGAAGGATATCGAGGAAATCGCACCCCTTCCACCCCGCAAGCGAAAATCGCTTCGGATTCCCACCGTGAGGCCTAAGAGGATTTCCCACAGCGCACCTCCCGCCGGACCCTCCAGTTCCACTACCCCGACCGTCTCCGTCGAGCCCGTGGTCGAGTTGTCCCCCGAGCTGCCATAGATGTAGCATTTACGATTGATTGTTTTCTTTTTAATGGTTTTGAATTGTATTGCCACCCATGTCGAATATAAGGCATGAGTGAAGAATTAAATAAAAGACAATAAATGTAATCGCAAGAACGACATTTTGAAATAAAGCTTAGCATCAATTCCCCCTAAGAAGATGTTATCTATTTTGGAAACTTCAGGATGTCTAACACTCAAGGCTCCGACGCTCCCCAGAACGGAGGAGAAAATGACAACTTGTCCCGGTGGGGAGCAACCAGGCAAAGGCAAGCCCCGGTCGCCAACCACCCCACCCTGGCCGAAATGATGGCCACTCAAAACCAGTTGGTGGCTGCACTGTTAAACCAGATGCAACAGCAGTAGCAGCAGATGCAGGAGCAGCAGGTTCAATTCTTCCGACTCCACCAGTAGCCAGAGCTGCCTCGCCCTGCCACTCCCGCCCCCGCCCCTGCCTCTCAGCTCTCGGAGTTCCTCCGAGTCCGTCCTCCCACGTTCTCAAGCACCACCAACCCCATGGAGGCTGGTGATTGGCTGAGGACTATTGGAAAAAAGCTCGACCTCCTGACATGTACTGAGCAGGAGAGGGTGGCTTTCGCTGCCCATCAGCTCCAGGGTCCCGCCGCAGAATGGTGGGACAACCTGCGCGAGACTTTGCCCGAAGGACACGTCCACACTTGGGCGGAGTTCTCCGCCGCCTTCCACACAGCCCATGTCCCATACGGCATTATTGCCCAAAAACAACAAGAGTTCAGGGATCTATAGCAAGGGAGCAGGTCCGTAACAAAGTATCTTCATGAGTTCAACAGGTTGGCCCGGTACGCACCTGAGGAGGTCTGTACCGATATGTCCAGACAGTCCAAGTTCCTCCGTGGACTGAAGGATGAGCTGTCCCTTCAGCTTATTTCCGGAGATTATGCCAATTTCCAAAAGTTGGTAAACAAAGCTATTATTCAGGAGACCTAGCAGAATAAGGTCGACCTAAAAAAGAAAAGGATGATCGCCTTCCGCCAGAACCAAGGCATGGCGCAGAGGCCCCATTTTGCACCTCCCCCACCGGCACCCGAATATCATCCGCGCCCAGTGTATCGTCCGGTGCCACCCGCCGCCAACGCCAGAGCTAGACAGCCTCGCCCCGCCCCCGCCGCACCAACCGCTCCACCCGCCCCGGCCAAGAAGGCGGAAATTCTGCGCGACAAGCACAGCAAGCCCGTGGTCTGCTTCAACTGCCGCTAGGAAGGGTATTATTCCCACCAGTGCCCCCACCCCAAGCACGCACAGGGCGTCGCGACGAATCCCGCCATCTGTGCCCGCGTCAACCACGTCACCACAGAAGAAGCCCAGGCCGCACCAGAGATCGTCATGGGTAAGTTCATGGTACATTCAACCCTTGCAGTGGTTTTATTTGACATTGGAGCTACGCACTCCTTCATATCAACTGCTTTTGTGGAAAAGAATAATCTGAACGTAAGTGAACTACTAAGAGTCGTGCTAATAGTCACCCCTAGAAAACAAACTCTAGCCCAATCCTATAGTCCAAAGGTATGGGTAGATATCCACGGCACAATATTCTGGGCCGACCCCATCCTAATAGAATGCCAAGGCTTGGACCTCATTCTAGGAATAGATTGGCTCAATAAACACCAAGGAGTGATAAGATGTGCCTGGAGACAAGTAACTGTGACTAGTGAAGAAGGGACTGCCGTCACATTTCAGATGCCGAGCCTGAAGTTCAGAAGACCAAGGCTGCACCAGATTACTTTGGAAGAGATACCGGTAGTCTGCGAGTACCCAGACGTGTTTCCAGAAGATTTACCAGGAATGCCACCCAAGAGGGATATTGAGTTCCGTATTGACTTGGTACTCGGAACCACTCCCATCTACAAGCGACCATACAGAATGGCCGCCAATGAGTTGGCTGAGATGAAGCAGCAGTTGGAGGATCTTGAGAAGAAAGGCTACATCAGACCTAGTACATCTCCGTGGGGTGCCCCCGTCATCTTCGTTGAGAAGAAAGAAGACAAGGCTAAGCTTATGTGTGTGGACTATCGAGCCTTGAATGAGGTAACCATCAAGAATAAATACCCATTACCCAGGATCGATGATCTTTTTGACCAGCTGAAAGGAGCTACGGTATTTTCTAAGATTGACCTACGGTCCGGATATCATCAGCTGAGGATTAGAGAGGGGGATATACCCAAGACGGCTTTTACCTCTCGCTATGGATTATATGAGTGCACGGTTATGTCTTTTGGATTGACCAACACTCCTGCCTTATTCATGAATATGATGAATAAGGTGTTCATGGAGTATTTGGACAAATTTATCGTGGCTTTTATAGATGACATCCTCATCTATTCCAAGGATCAGAAGGAGCACGAGACTCACATCCGGTTGACCTTAGGAAAGCTAAGAGAACACCAGTTATACGCCAAGTACAGCAAGTGTAAATTTTGGACGGTGGAAGTAAAGTTCCTTGGACACATCATTTCTGCGCAAGGTATCGTAGTAGACCCCGCCACCGTAGAAGCAGTTACGGATTGGCTGCCACCCACAAATGTATCTGAGATACGAAGTTTTCTGGGTTTGGCCGGGTATTATCGGAGATTTATCGAGAATTTTTCCAAGATAGCCAAGCCTATGACCAAGTTATTGCAGAAGGGAGAGAAGTTTGAATGGACTCCCGAGTGCGAGGAAAGTTTCCGCACCCTCAAAACTCGGCTGGTGTCAGCACCCATACTAACCCTACCAGATATCCGAAAGGAAATTCATGTTTATTGCGATGCATCTCGCCAAGGATTGGGATGTGTTCTTATGCAAGGTGGGAAGGTTATTTCTTATGCCTCTCGACAGTTGAGACCCCATGAATTAAACTACCCGACCCATGACTTGGAATTGGCCACCGTTGTGCACGCCCTTAAGATATGGAGGCATTATTTGGTCGGAAATCACTGCGAAATCTTTACGGATCATAAGAGTTTGAAGTACATCTTCACGCAACCGGACCTCAATCTGAGGAAAAGACGATGGCTGGAATTAATAAAGGACTACGACTTAGGTATTCACTACCACCCCGGAAAAGCAAATGTGGTAGCTGATGCATTAAGTCGTAAAGGATATTGCACCGCCATTGTGATTCAGGATCACGCACCTTTGTTATATAAGGAGATGGAAAAGTTGAATCTCGGGTTAACCACCGGAGCATATCTAGCCACCTTGGAGACCCAACCAGTCCTATTTGAGCAGATTCGGGAAGCTCAGCTAAAAGACCCGGATATAGCAGCCATAAAGAAGAACATGAGGCAAGGTAAAGCCCTGGGATTTTTCAGAGGACGAGAATGGCACCATATGGTTTGGAACCCGGATATGTGTGCCAGATAAACCTAAAATAAAGACCCTTATCCTAAGGGAGGCCCATGATACTCTGTACTCCATCCATCTCGGGAGAACCAAGATGTACCAAGACCTGAAGGAACGCTATTGGTGGGTTAGCATGAAGAAGGAGATTGCTCAGTTCGTCGCAAAATGTGACACCTACAGACGAGTAAAGGCAGAACATTAGAGACCTGCAGGACTGTTACAACCACTTAAAGTGCCTGAATGGAAATGGGAAGAGATCGGTATGGACTTCATCACCGGACTCCCAAAAACCCAGCTTGGATATGATTCTATTTGGGTAATCATTGATCGGCTAACAAAAGTAGCACACTTCATAGCCGTCAAGATGACCTTTAGTGGCCCTAAGTTAGCCGAGTTGTATATGGCCCGCATTGTGTGTCTCCATGGAGTGCCCAAGAAGATAGTCTCCGATAGAGGAAGTCAATTTACCTCTCGTTTCTAGAAGAACCTTCAAGAGGTGATGGGAACGAGACTAAACTTCAGCACTGCTTACCACCCCAGACAGATGGACAAACGGAAAGGGTGAATCAGATATTGGAAGATATGCTACGGGCATGAGTCTTGGATTTTGGAGCAACTTGGGACAAGAGTTTACCGTACGCTGAGTTTTCGTACAACAATAGTTATCAAGCCAGCCTACAGATGTCCCCGTTCTAAGCCCTATATGGACGTAAGTGCAGGACGCCTCTACTATGGGATCAAACCGGCGAATCCCAAGTATTCGGAATAGACATCCTTCGGGAAGCCGAAGAGAAGGTATGGATCATCATAGACCGACTCAAGACAGCCCAATCTTGATAGAAGAGCTATGCGGACAATCATCGGCGAGATCTAGCCTTTGAAGAGGGAGACCACATCTACCTTCGACTCACACCTCTCCGAGGTACTCAATGGTTTAACATGAGAGGAAAGTTGGCACCTCGATATGTTGGACCTTTTTCCATTGTTCGACGCCAAGGCGAAGTCGCTTATCAGTTGGAACTACCACCCTCACTAGCTGGGGTACATGACGTGTTTCATGTGTCCCAACTAAAGAAGTGTCTCCGAGTCCCAACAGAACAGGTAGACCTACAACAATTGGATGTTCAAGAGGATCTGACCTATGTGGAGAGGCCCGTCAAGATATTGGAAGTCAAAGAAAGGACGACCAGAAGTCGCGTCATCCGCTTCTGCAAGGTTCAGTGGAGCAATCATCCCGTAGAGGAAGCTACATGGGAAAAGAGGATGAACTCAAGGCACAGCATCCTGAGTTATTCGAGGAATGATCTGAATCTCGAGGACGAGATTCTCTGTAAGGGGGACAGGATTGTAACACCCCAAGATTTAAAAAGAAATAAAATAAAAGAAATATATTATTAAACGAATTTCTGGAAAAGAAAACACCTAAAAGAGCCCTATTAAAGCCAAACAGAGATAAATACTCAAAATTTGGACTTGAAAAATTTATGGGATAAACTAGAAGCCAAAACATAATTCTAGAAATTTTTACAAATTTTTCTCAACAGTGATTCAACCCTAAATCAAATAAACAAATTACTTGATTTATTTTAAATCAGAAAACAATTAAAAATCTTAATGGGCCTCAACCCCGAATTCGCCTCCAGCCCAGCCCAACCCAGCCGTGCGTCACTGGCAAGTGGGGCCAACCTGTCGGGGCCGCTCCCCTCCTCTCTCTCCCGCCCACGCCCGTCTTGGCCCCACCCGCCAGTCTCACTCGTGCGCCCCTCGCCTCTGACCGACCGGGCACGCCTATCGGCCCTCCCTTTACTGCTTCACCCGCTGACAGGTGGGGGCCACCTATCGGATCCATCTTCTCCGATGGAATCCCTCCCTCCCCTTTCCTTTTTCCGGTGATCTCTTTCTGTTTTCTCCCGCCGGCCGCCCGCGTTCGCTAGGATTCGCCTCGGATCACCGTCCCCAACCGCCGACGACCTCCTTCCATCTTTGGCCGACGCGGTTTCGTGCTTTAGGAAGCATGGCCGAAGCTTGGAAGCTCTCGCCGCAGTTCACGGGAACCCCTTCGGTTCTCTTCCATCTAGACGCCGGCAAGCCCCTATTTAAACCCTGCCGGTCGCCGCCCTCTGCCCACACTGCCTAAACCTTAGCCGAAGCACCAGAGCACCCCGATCACGTTTTTTTCGAGCTCCTCCCCTGTTCCACCTCCGGCCACCGATCGCCGTTGACTCCGGTCTCCTCCGGCCTAGCCGTCGCCACCCTCGTGACCGCCAGAGCCCTCTCGTCCTCGGCCACCCCTCGGTTGGCCGTGGAACCCACCGGATCGCTGTCGCCGTCGAGCACTCGAACACCCTTCACCATCTACTCTCGCCATCCTTCATCCGTCGTCGTCTCCTCTATCCATTTCTGTCGAGAGCTAGGCCCGTAGGCGCTCGTCGCCGCCGCCGCCGCACCCGAGGCCGCCGACGCCGAAGACGAAGGGGGTACGGGCCCCCTTACGCCCGTGCCGTGTTGGATCGCATCGTGGCCGTACGATCGCAATCGGAGGGCTACGATTAAATCCCTTCGGGATTTAATCTGGGCCCTCGGATCCGGTCAAAGCGGTACCATGTGATCTGGACCATAGATTGCTATTTAAAAATGTTGACTCAATCTGGTGCGTCCACGTCGTACCGATTCGCAGGTTTTAATCTGGACCATCCATTTTCATTTAACCCTTCCCGCCTCGCGCCTGGCCGCCGGATCCAAATCCAATGGCTCTGGTTGATCCGGTCCACGCGCACAGTGGCCCAGTCCACCATGGGCTTGGCTCACCATGGACTAAAGCCCAATTTCTGTTTAAATAAAAATTCCAAAAATTGATTTAGACTTTGAAAATTCATAACTTGCTCATTTTAACTCCAAATTTCACCATTCAATTTTATTAAATTCAGCATATTATTCTCTAAACATTAATGCCATAAAAACAGTATGTTACTTTAGCACAAAATAATCTGATGAATTAAATAAATAAAAACCCCTTAGGGATAAATTAATAATTCATGAAATAAATTAGGAAAAACCCCAAAACTTTAACCTTTAATATTATTAAATATAACTTCAGTATAATAAAGCTCAATTCACATATTTAAGTCGTAAAACTTGTATGTTTATGTTTTGTGATGCTTTATTGAATGTTTTACTTTTCTGTATCAAGAAGACTACGAGTTCGTCGAGGAGCCGGAGTTCTACCCCGAGGTTCCTCCATCACCCTTTGCTGATCAAGGCAAGTCATCGACCCACTCCTGTGGAAATAGTTGATCATCATTGAGGCCATGTTTTAATAAATTATCACTATAACTCATAGGATAATATTGCATTAGTCAAATATCAAGCCCTACACTTATATTTATTAAGATCCCCGTCCTTGTGTGCAAACCCAAGCCATGCTTATTGAGCCTTGACTCCTTGTCACTCTACAAATATTATATTAGCTAGTGCCCAACGTACCAGCACAACTGCTATAGGATAAAAAGAATGAGTCATAGATAGTTGGAATCTGTTGTATGAATCTCCCTGTTATTCTTGTCTCTGGACTCTGTTGGAGTTGGCTATGTTATAAGTATGGTGGGTTCCGGGTGCAAGCTAGGACATTGGTTGGTCGCACCCGGGGCACTATAAGGACCGGTCTACAGGATCTGTTGCAAAGCACTTCCGTACCAACCACAAGTCTAATGGGTAAGTCCTAACTGAAAGTATGGAACAATCCGACTCGATGCACCATAGTGGAGGGGGCAAGGGGCAACCTATGGGTGACTTGTACCGACGTGGCTCAAGGGGGGGTATGGTGAGACTCGACGCGTCGAGACACGATACGAAACCCATAAGAGGGTGCTGTCGGGTCGAGCAGGACCATATGGAAGGTTTTGGCACGAGTTCCCGTGGAATGGGTCATCTCGTTACACTTTGGTGTAAGTGGTGAGTGCGTGCCTTGTGGGTACAGTGGTACACCTCTGATCAGAGTATTTAATCTTTTCGAAAAGCCGAGCCCACGATCAAGGGCGGGTTGTGTGACTACTCGCAGTTAGTATACAATTGTTTGAATGATTGAGTTATTCATGGCATGTAAGGACTGCTGAGCGAGGTGGGGCTGACTGTACCCCTCGAGTTAGAAGATGATGATGCATACACATGTTTACATTTCAGTACTAATAAATTGGTCACATTTAATTGCTTTACAAAATTATGCTCTTCCGCAAAATTAGCCACTATCTCCCTTGTTATTATCTTGCATTTTATTTGCATTCGGTGGCTTGCTGAGTACATTTGTACTCACCCCCGTTGACTTACACCACCAGGCCCCTTTGTTTTATTAGTTTCTCTTCATCTTTATTCACTTTTGTACTAATGCGGTCTATGAACCGTGAATGATTGCTCGTATTGTACGTGGTCGTATGATGAACGTCTTGTTTTTATTGATTTTCTATGGAATTTCAATAAAGGTCCTGATTTATTAAATCGGGGCGTGACAATGGTGATCAACTATAAAATTAGCGACGACTTGGCCTTTCATAGCTTTTAGGGGTTCATAAGCCAAATCATACTCAATCAAAGCATAAGCCCACTTTCCGATTCTCCCACTTAGAATCGGCTTTTGCAACATGTACTTTATGACATCAGTCTGACAAGTAACAATACATGTGCCAGATAGAAGATAGTGCCAAAGTTTTGTGCATGCATAATAAAGCGACAAACATAGACGCTCTAAAAACACGTACCTTGTCTCGACATCCAATAGGCGGCGACTCAAGAAAGTGATGATGTACTCTTTGCCCTCCACGTCCTGAGTTAGCCCAGCTCCTATCACGCTATCTTCAGCAGCGATGTACAACCGAAACAGAATCCCGACTTTTGGTGCTCTAACCACAAGCGGTGATGAAAAGCACTCTTTAATCTTTTTAAAAGCGCGTTGCTGACTTGCCCCCAAGTGAATCCGGCTTCGTTCTTTAGCCGAAGTATGGGGACAAAAGCATCAATCTTGCTAGACAAGTTAGATATAAAATGACACAAATAATTAACCTTTCCTAGCAACTTTTGCACATCTCTCTTGCATGTCGTCGCTTCGCAGTTTCTAATCTTCTCAAGCCTCTTGGGATCAATCTCAATACCTCTTTCATGGATCATGAATCCCAAGAACTTGCCCACCGACATGCCAAAAGCACACTTAAGTGGGTTCATTTTTAAGCCATACTAACGCATCCTATCAAAAGCAACTCTCAAATTGGCTCAATGGTTTCCCATAGCATCCGATTTGACTACAACGTCATCTATGTAGACCTCTAGCATAACTCCTAGAAAGTCATGAAAGATCAAGTTCATAGCACGTTGATATGTAGCGCCACCATTCTTTAAGCCAAAAGTCATAACAACCTACTCAAACAAGCCGACAAAACCATGGCATCAAAAGGCTGTCTTGTAGACATCCTCTTCGGCCATAAAGATCTGGTTATAACCAGCGTTGCCATCAAGAAAACTAAGTACCTTGTGTCCTGAAGTGTCGTTGATCAGCATGTCGTCTATTGGCATGGGGTACTCATCTTTCGGAGTGGACTTGTTCAAGTCCCAGAAATCAATACACACACGAATCTTGCCACTCCCTTTCTTTTCTACAGGCACAATGTTAGCGACCCATTCAGCATACCTGCATGGCCTAATAAACTCAGCCTTAAGCAATCGCTCTATCTCTTCTTTAACACGGTCATACACGGCCGAATTAAAGTGACGAGGGGGTTGTTTATAAGGCCTAAACCTAGGCTTGATGGGCAGCCGATGCTCCACGAGCTCACGGCTAAGTCTAGGCATCTCGCTATACTCCCATGCAAAACAATCAACGTATAACTGAAGCAACTTTATTACTTCAGCCTTTTCATCAGCCAACAAACTTTTGTTTACAAAAGTCGGCCTTGGAATACTACTATCACCTATATCGACCTCTTCTAGAGGATCGACCGACGCAAAACCTTGACCTAACTTTTCTACTTCGCTAAAATATTCAATGGCTTCGGCAATACCGTTTTTAGAAGACCGATATTTCTCCACATGAGACTTTAGCCAATCAAGATTAGTTGTACTAGACATAACTACTAGTTTAGAGATAGCCGTGCTACACTAGCCGGCTTTACATACACGGGAACAAAACACCCCTCGGACACGCCAACAAAGTCGTAATCCGAGAGATCTCTACCTAACAAACACTTTACCTTATCATGGACGACGTCAATAGACACATCGGCCAAAGCAATTTGGGCCGAAGTATCAGCTGGTACAACCTTCACATCGTCGCCGTCCCACTAGATCAATCATTGGTGCAAAGTAGATGGAATACAACAATTTGCGTGAATCCAGTCATGCCCAAGTAGTACACTATAGTTACCTTGCACATCGACGATGAAGAACGTCATTGGCAACCTCTTGTTGCCCACCATCAGCTCTAGAGAAAGTACACCCTTGGCCTCAGATCTCTCACCGTTGAAGCCATTGAGCATCAGGTTAGTCCTCATCAAGTCATCTTCATTCTTGCCGAGCTTCTTCAACAGAGAGTACGTCATGAGGTTGACGGTGGCACCTCCATCTACAAGCATCCTCGAGATCGGCTTTCCGTTGATGTGCGCCTTGACATAGAGAGGCTTTAAGTGACGAGTCGTATCCTCGAGCTTCTCGAAAATAGCCTCCTGCGGGCTGAAGTTCAACTGAGTGACCTCGGCCTCATCCTGTGGAAGAGCAAACTCAGCGGGCAGCGTGACGATGTTTACGTCCATCGCCTAAGGAGGGGGCCCCTCGAAGACGAGTGTGTAATCGTCGTCCATCAAATCATCCTCATCGTCGCTCGGAGTAGGAGTCGGGTTGTTTAAGGCAATCGGCTTTGGCTTCCATACCTGTCTTGCTACTGGTCGGGGACAGATCTCCTCGAACACGGCGTCTTGCTCATCCTCGGCCTTCTTCTCACACATCTCGTGGGCCCGAAGTCATTGTAGTCGCCTCTTCTGGGACTTAGTCATACCTGGTGGTGCCCATGACGGTTGCGGCTTAGTGTCGGGCGCTACAACTTTGCCCCTGGAGCTTTTGGCTGAATGGGAATTGTCCGAATCGGCCTCGACAATCTTGTGCTTGGCGGGATTTCTTCCCTACTTCCTGTCGGTTGGACCGGCCTTACTAGGCTGGTCTGACCGAGCTTTGTCGGTTGTACCGGCCATGGCGGGCCGGTTAGACCGCTGACCATCTCCTCGGGTGGCTTCGGCGGCTCGACTTCTCCTTGCTCCTCGGAGGTCCCCTTGGATTGGGATGTCCTGGGACCCCACCTTGACGATGATAGCTTCAGAGTGTGCCTCCGGATGTCCTAGTGGTGTGACGGATAGCCTGGAGAAGACGTCACCGCTTGGAGCGCCCGTCTGACCCTGCATGTTATAAAATCCGGGTGGCGCAAATGGAGCAATAGAATAGGGCGTAGGATACCCGGGAGACGAAAAGTAGTAAGGTGGCCACTGTGTCATCGGCAAATGGTATGGTGGCAGAGGGAAAGGTGGCTCCAATGGCCTTGGCCATCGTGGGTCGAGCCCACTCTTCCGAGGAGGGCCTGACCTCACTGGGGGTCCTAGCCGAGCGCTCGCCTTATCGTCCCTCTTTTGGTGTTTCTGGAGCAGCATGCCATATGTCACCTTCGGCTTCTTGCGAGTCACAGCCAAAGACGATGTGTTGGTGTTCACTTTCCACACTCCTACCTCAGGGTTCTTCGGCACGAGCATATGTGGGCGCGGTTCCCTGATCATGACCTTCTTCCCTTCGGCGGCTCGGCCTGCTTGGGCCGAATCAACACCTTCTTTTTGTCGAGATCAACAGTGTTCACGGGGAACGGGTCCTAGTCAAGCTTCATCTTGGGACTTGTATCTAATTTCAACCGTCCTTCTTCTATGGCCAATTGGACCCGCCCACAAAAAACATTGCAATCGTTAGTAGAATGGGAATGGGAATCATGCCACTTACAATAAGCCAGTTTCTTCAAATCGTCGGTCGTCGGAATGATGTGACCTTTCGGTAACCTGATGAGTTTGTTCTTCAACAAGAAATCAAATATTTTATCACACTTGGTCACATCAAAAGAATACTTCACCTCAATGGGCCGACTCTTAGTAGGAGACGGTCGTAACTCAGTGCAAGTGATGGGCTTGGCCTTGCTAGACCAAGTCCACTCTGCAGTGTACATATCGGCCGAGTCATCCTCGCTTTTCGATGATTCCTCATCGAAGTGCTCCATGACATGCACCTCGACCTTGGGTTTGTTAAATGTTTTGGTGAATCTTCTACTTTTGGCTCGGCTTTCCTGAACCAAAGCCTTCTGCAGCACTTGACTAATATCGAAGAAATCTTGGCCATCTAATTTATCTTTAAGTTCAAAATGGAGACCGTTAAAAGCTAGGTCGGCCAAGTCTCTGTCGGAGATGTTCAAAGTAAAACATCGGTTTCTAGTGTCCCTAAAACGCTTAACGTACTCGGAGACACTCTCGTTAGTCTTCTGCCTAACCGATGTCAAATGTGACAGTCTAAACTCGGTCTCCCCAGTATAGAAATAGTCATGGAACTTCTGCTCCAACTGGGCCTAAGTCTAGACGGAGTTTGGCGGTAACACCGAAAACCAAGTGAAAGCGGTGTCGGAAAGCGATAGAGAAAACAACCTAAGTTTCAAAGCATTTGACCCACTGGCTTCGCCACACTGCATTAGGAACTGACCTACGTGCTCTAGGGTGGTTTTGCTACCTTCACCATCAAATTTTGTAAACTCGGGCACCCTAAAGCCTCGTGGGTACGGGATGGTGTCGAAGTAATCGGGGTACGTCTTTTGATAAACCCTACCTCGTCCTCTATGCGTCCATCCCGCAACCTCTCTAAATAGCACGCGAATCCGCTCATCAAGGTCATCTAAGCCTCCTACCTGCGTGCATCTCTCATGTGGGGGCGTGACACGCGGTGGTATATCATGGTGTCGGCCGTGCGGCTCCTCCTCTCACGGTGGCTCACGATACGGGACGTGATCAGGCCTATGTGGGTGTGCAGAAGCAGGAGGTGCGGGCAGCATGGGGGAGAGGTAGTGCAGGCGTGGGCTGTGGAGGCGGTGCATAATATGCAATAGGAGCAGTCTGACCGGCCATAGGTCCGGACTGACCCTGTTGGTCAGACCGGCCCTTGGGCCAGTCAGACTGACATGTGTCGGATTACTCAGGCGACAATAGTCGGTCTGACCGGCTTGATGGCCGGTCCGACCGACAGTTGTCGCCTGAGTAATCCGACACATGTTGGTTTGACTGGCCCAAGGGCAGTTCTAACCGACAGGGTCATGCAGGACCTCGGCCATGGATGGTGTGACTGAGGACGCGCCAACCTTTCTGGTACTCCCATCGGTTCTACTGTATATGTGGTGAACAGGGGGTACACTAGCTATTGGAGTGGGGGAAATGGCGTCGGAAAAGCCGAATCTTCTAAACATCGCATCCATCTTCGTGTCCAATTTTGTGTCCAACTTTGAGTCAACCATGGCTTCTACGCGGTTTGCAAAGGTAGCACTAATGACCTGATCAACAGTGTTAGCTATCTTTTGCTCGAGGTCCTCGGAGGACATTCAAGGTGACGATGGTGTTACCTTAGCCCCAGAGGGGTCGGGGATGCCGTCATCACGCTTGACAAAGCCCCCTCGGGTCTTGGTGAAGCTCCCTTGTCCTGGCCTCGAGCTCTGCCCTATCCTTCTCAAAGAGGTCCTCAACAATGGGTACGATGATGTTGCTATCGTCAATCTTTGAGCTCCCCACCGGATCCATCGGCGTCGAGGGTCCCATTGATGTAGAGGTAGTAGGTATACTCGTCGCTGATGTAGATGTACTTGGCATGTTTATCCCAATGGAGTCGCCAAAAAGTGTGTTGACACGAAAACGTGCCCCCACACTTGGGTCAGTTCGATGATCCAAAAAGGTCACGAGACGTTGACGTCGTGTTCTGACAATCCTTAAACCGTGGTAAAGGAATAACGAAGTCACCAGGCAATCAAATAATAATAATTCTAAAATTACTCAATTAACCGAAGTGTTGGAAAAATAATTGAAAATGATAAATAACCTAACTAAACCCAACCAGCCAAAACAGGGCCAGTTGGACCGAAGCCTGACAGGCAGTCAGACCGGCCAAAGAATTTCGGTTGGACCGAAGGTACACTGCCGGTATGACCGGCAGTGAGAAGCCCTCACCGAACGGAGCCTTCCGCACACGGATGCAAAGAGGGCCCGAAGGTATCCTGAATGGGCCTTCGGCCTATTAGCTGGTCGGACCGAGGGTTTAACCTCTGTTAGACCGAAGGATCCTCGGATGTCCTGAAGCTGATGTGAAAACGAACCTCGGCGAGGGGTGTTCAGGGTCTCCTGCAAGGTCCGGTCAGACCAGCCTTAGACTGCCGGTAGGACCGTGGCGTGCCGGCACGTCTAGTGACGGCGCGGCATAGGCCGGTCGGATCAGGGCAACGCGGCCGGTCAGACCGATAATCCTTGGAAGATCGCCTTCGGGCTCAGGCGACCGTCTTCCCGTAGATGGATCACAACCAAACTTCTCGGAGAAGTCAGGGGTGATGAAACACTACAAAAAAATACCAAGAGATCAAAGTAATTTGTCCAGGGGACCGAATCACCAATAAAAAGTGATAAAACTGGTAGAAATCCGTTATGTGGATGAAACAGATGATTCACGAGCGAACCGACAAGGACTTACTGTGATTACGACGCGGCGAACAGATGGTTTACAGCGCAAACCAGCAAAGATGTACGTGCTAAGCTAAAACTAGGTAAAGAAAGTAAATGTGATTCAAGGTAGATAATAGTTTGGATCTATTAGGGTTTTGGGGGGCTCCTTGAATCAGCCTTGCCTCTATTTATAGAGGTGGGTCATGAGTTCCTGGGGTCTAATCTAAGTTAGACATGGGTTCCAAGTCATTCAAAATTAATTAGGGATAAAATACCCCGAAATCAGTCTTTTGGAGTCGGACTCGGGTTGGGCCGGTCTGACCGAGCCCATATGTTCGGTCAAACCGGGCCTACATGGCCGGTTTGACCGGCCTGTGCTAGGTCTCGGCATATTTTCGGTAAAACTACCAAAAAGTGATATTTTGATAATCTTGACCATTAATGCCTTTTTTTGCTATCAACAACATGCTCACATCCACATGAGTGTCACTGGATCTCTTACTTGGAGGATGCCTAATAATTCATCAATCAAGCACGTGACACGCACAACACTATTTCTTGCCACCACGGTGAACACGACAGTAGTGAGCTCCATCACTGAGAATAATTCGACTAGACTTATTGCAAGTCAGGGATTAGCCAGCCCGACACTGACATATCATGACATGATGGCTTTCTAGCCTTCTCTAAGCGTCTTCATTGGGTCGTATGGCCTCGAAGCTTTCACCCGACAGGAGTTGAGGCATACAATGGAAAAGACCGACCCATCCAAATGGTTACAGTTGTATTACACAGTCATTCACATAGCTAGAGGGGACCAAGATGTCATGGATAACTACCTTCCCACCATGTTGTCCTCGGCCGCCATCAGTTGGTTGGCCCGAGAATTATGTTAACTCCTTGGGAGACTTATGCGATGTTTTCATCGCCAACTATCAAGGAACCTCGCAAAGGTCGGCCTCATGGCACGACCTAAGCTAGATACACCAAAAATATGGTGAGCCCCTCAAGGACTACATTTTTCACTTCTCTGAGCACCATAACACCATGAACCCCTATTGCTAGTATACCTCTAGTAAATCATGTGTACAGCAAAACTGACGGTAGAACTAGCAAGACTGTTACGTCTCCGGCCTCAACACCCATGGCCGAGACTAGTCATTATGCTTACGACCAAGCTAGCAAGGCATACCGCGCACTCCCACCACCTGCGCCGGTACCAGCCCTGCCCGCGCTGCCCGCACCACATGCACAGGCGCCTGGGCTTGAGCGCGTCGTACAGCTAGCACATAGGGAAGAGGCCCATGGCCGACACGCCGATATCCCACCGCGTGTCGTGCCCCCGCACGAGAGACGTGCACAGGCAGCAGGCCAAGATGACCTAGAGGAGCGAATCCGCACACTATTTAGGGAGTGTGCCGGTTTCATGCCTAGGGGTCGGGCTAGGGTTTACCGGAAGCCATATCCCGATCATTTTGATACAATACCCTACCCCCACGGCTATAGAATCTCTGAATTCACTAAGTTCAATGGCGAGGGTAGCAAAACCACACTAGAGCATGTTAGTCAATTTTTAGCACAGTGTGGAGAAGCTAGCGGGTCAAACGCTCTAAAAATTAGACTATTTTCTCTCTCGCTATCCGGCACCGCTTTCACTTGGTTTTCAGCGCTCCCACCAAACTCCGTTCAGACGTGGGATGAATTGGAACAAAAATTCCTTGACTACTTTTACACAGGTGAGACAGAACTAAGGCTTTCACACTTGACATCGGTTAGGTAGAAATCTAACGAGAATGTCTCTGAGTACATCAAGCGTTTTAGGGATACTAGAAACCGATGTTTTAGCCTTAATATTTTAGAAAGGGATTTGGCGGAGCTAGATTTTAATGGGTTACGTTCTGAGATTAAAGAGAGACTAGACAACCAGAATTTCTTAGAGGTTAGCCAAGTCTTGCAGCAGGCTCTGGTCCAGGAAGGCCGAGCCAAAGATAAAAAGTTTATTAAGACGTTTAACAAGCCTAGGGCTGAAATCCACGTCATGGAACACTCCGATGAGAAGGAATCAGAAGAGGAGGATTCGGCTGACATGTACGCGACCGAATGGGTTTGGAACGCTAAGAGTAAACCTATCACATGCTCCGAGTTACGACCGTCTCCCACGAAGAATCGGCCTAGTGAGGTCAAGTACTCATTTGACATAACTAAGTGTGATAAAATATTTGATTTTCTCTTAAAGAACCAGCTTCTCAGGTTGCCTAAAGGCCAAGTCATTCCTTCTGTCGATGAATTGAAGAAACATCCATACTATAAGTGGCATGACTCACATTCACATAATACTAATGACTGCAATGTTTTTCAACGGCAGGTTCAATCGGCCATAGAAGAAGGACGATTGAAAATAGACCACAATCCAAAGATGAAGCTGGACAAAGATCCCTTCCCCGTCAACGCCGTCGACCTCGGCGAGAAGAAGTTGTTGATTCGGCCAGAACAGGCCGAGTCGATTAGAGGGGAGGCGGTAATTGTTGGAGAGCCACGCACACGCACACTCATACCTAAGAACCCCGAGATGGGATTGTGGAAACAAAACGTTAGCATTCCCTTGGCTAAGGCTCGCAAGAAGCCGAAGGTAACATACAAGATGTTGTTGAACAAGCATAAAAGAAAAGCCAAGGAAGCAGGCCCCCGCGCTAAGAAACTAAGTCAGCAGAAGGGCCCAAGGCGTCCAGAGAGTGGCTTCGGACCGCAGTGGCCGAGCCCTCCTCATGATGGCTTCGGACCGCAATGGCCAAACCCTACGCATGGTGACTTCGGGCCATAGTGGACTAACGCTCCGTACAGTGGCTTCGGACCTTAGTGGCCAAACCCCCCGTACAGTAACTTCGGACCCCAGTGGTCGAACCCCATGCGGAGCAAGTTCGGCCCCCAATGGCCGAACCCCACACCACTCTAGACGAACCCTTCGATAGGAGGCTTCGGCCCACACTGGCCGAACGTCACTGATATGGTCTGAGACACCGTCGACTCTACCGAACCCCTCTTCGGGTAACAAGTTTAGCCCACAATGGGCGAAGCCACTGGAGCCGCCGATGCCTCCGCCGTACAACTGGGTAGAGACTCCGTGGGCTCCATATGTATCACGGCCGGAGTACCCTCCGCAATTTAACACTATGCCTTGTTTTTCTTCAGAGTATTATGAATGACAGGAACAAACAGACGCAGCGGAGGGAGGCATCGTCCATAGGCTGTCCATAGTACCTCCGAGCCGGCTCAGCGAAGCCTAAGGATACAGGCACGAAGGGGCAAAGGATAGGGAGTCCGAAGCTATCACAATCAGAGTAGGGTATCAAGAAGTCCTAATCCCAAAGGCCCCCTCGCCAAAGTCTGATGGAGGTAAGTCCCCTGCTTCGGCCAAAGCCCACGCCGGAGCCTAGTCTTATCGACCGAACGAGGCCGGTCTGATTGCTGGGGTCCGTAACGAAGGCTCCTCCTAATACAGAGTGCACAAGGCCGAGGTGGGCAGTACCACTTCGGCTAGAGCTAACAGGAACCAGATAGTGACACCCGGCACCAAGCTACAGCCGTCTTGGGCACCTCCAGGTATGTCCAAATCACAAAAGAGGCGTCTACAATGACTACGGGCACAGGAGATCCGCAAGAAGAAGGCCGAGGATGAGCGAGACGCTATTTTTGTGGAAATTCACCCGCGGCCAACAACGAGACATGTATGGAGGATAAAGCCGGTTGAGATGACCAACCCGGCTCCTAGTCCAAGAGACGACGATGACGACATGCTCGATGACGATTACTCGCCTGTCTCCGAGGGGCCTGCACCCTAGGCGATGAACATCAACATCGTCATGCTGCCCACCGAGTTTGCCCTGCCGTAGGACAAGGCCGAGGTCGCTCAATTGAACCTCGGCCCGTGCAATGCTATCTTCGAGAAGCCCGAGGACTCAGCTCGCCATCTAAAGCCTCTCTACGTCAGGGGTCACATTGATGGAAAGTCGATTTCCCGGATGCTTGTTGACGGTGGCGCCACTGTTAACATAATGCCCTACTCGCTGTTGAAGAAACTTGGCAGGGACGAGGATGATCTGAAGAAGACCAACTTGCTGCTCAATGGTTTCAACGGCAAGAGTTCCGAGGCCAAGGGCGTGCTCTCCATGGAGTTGATAGTAGGCAACAAGACGTTGCCAACAGCATTCTTCGTTGTCGATGTACAAGGTAACTATAGCGTGCTGCTTGGACACGACTGGATTCATGCAAATTGCTGCATTCCTTCTACTCTGCACCAGTGCCTGATTCAGTGGGACGATGATGAAGTAGAAGTCAAACCCGCAGACACTTTGGCCCAAGTGGCATTGGCCAATGTGTCAGTTGACGCCGTTCACGACAAGGTAGAGTGTCTATCAGGTAGAGATCTTTCGGATTACGATTTTGTTAGCGTGTCCGGAGGACGTTTTGTACCAGCGTATATAAAGTCGGTTGTGTAGCATGACTGTTTCTATATTAGTAGACATGTCTAGCAAGAGCAATCTAGATTGGCTAAAGTCTCATGTAGAGCAGTACCGGTCTACTAAAGACGGTATCGCCGAAGCAATCGAGGACTTTAGCGAAGTAGAGAAATTAGGACAAGGTTTTGCGTCAGCTGATCCTTTAGAAGAAGTTGACATAGGTGATAGTAGCATCCCGAGGCCGACTTTTGTAAACCAACATTTTCAGCCTGATGAAAAGGCCGAAGTAATAAAGTTGCATCGGTCGTATGTCGATTGTTTCGCATGGGAGTATAGCGAGATGCCGGGACTAAGCCGTGAGCTCGTAGAGCATCGGCTGCCTATCAAGTCCGGATTTAGACCTTATAAACAGCCTCCTCGTCGCTTTAACTCAGTCGTCTATGACTGAGTTAAAGAAGAAGTAGAGCGACTGCTCAAAGCTGAATTTATTAGGCCATGCATGTACACAGAATGGGTCGCTAACATTGTGCCTGTAGAGAAGAAAGGGAGCGGCAAGATACGAGTATGTATTGATTTCAGGGATCTGAACAAGGCCACTCCGAAGGATGAGTATCCGATGCCGATATCCGACATGCTAATCAACGATGCTTCAGGACACAAGGTACTAAGTTTTCTTGATAGCAATGCTGGTTATAATCAAACCTTTATGGCCAAAGAGGACGTCTACAAGACAGCATTTCGATGCCCTGGTTTTGTCGGTTTATTCGAGTGGGTCGTTATGACTTTTGGTTTAAAGAATGCTGGCGCAACATATCAGTCTGCTATGAACTTAATCGTTCATGACTTGCTAGGAGTTATGTTAGAAGTTTACATGGATGATATTGTAGTCAAATCGGACGCTATAGGAAACCATTTAGCCGATTTGAAAGTTGCTTTTGATAGGATGTGACAGTATGGCTAAAAAATGAACCCACTCAAATGTGCTTTTGGCATGTCGGCGGGCAAGTTCTTAGGTTTCATGATTCATGAAAGAGGCATAGAGATTGATCTTAATGGGCTTGAGAAAATTAGAAATGTTACGGCACTGACATGCAAAAAAGATGTGCAAAAGTTGCTGGGCAAGATGAATTATTTGCTTCGCTTTATATCAAACTTGTCTGGCAAGATTGATGCCTTTGTCCCCATACTCCGGCTAAAGAACGAGGCCGAGTTCACTTGGGGGGCATGCCAGCAAAGCGCCTTTGAGAAAATCAAGGAGTGCTTGTCATTGCCGCCCGTGGTGAGAGAACCCAAAGCCGGGATTCTGTTTCGGCTGTACATCGCTGCTGAAGATAACGTGATCGGGGCCGTGGTAACCCAGGAGGTAGAAGGAAAAGGGTGCATCATCACGTTCTTGAGCCACTGCCTGCTGGACACCGAGACCAGGTACGCGTTTGTGGAACATTTGTGTTTATCACTTTATTACGTGTGTACCAAGTTGCGCCACTATCTTCTCCTTACTACATGTGTTATCGGTTGCCAAATCGATGTTATAAAACACATGTTGCAAAAGCCAATTCTAAGTGGAAGAATCCAAAAGTGGGCTTACGCTTTGATTGAATCTGATTTGGCCTATGAACCCCTAAGAGCTATGAAAGGCCAGATCGTAGCCAACTTTATAGTTGGTCACCACATAGACGTCAATTGGAGCGACAATGTTGCTTTGATTGAGGTAATGTCGTGGAAACTTTACTTTGATGGTTCAACTTGCAAAAATGGCCAAGGTATTGGAGTGGTTCTCATTTCACCTATTGGAGCGCACTTTGAAATCTCGGCTCGTTTAGAATTTCCCTCTACCAACAACCAAGCTGAATACGAGGCTTTACTGCTAGGACTTGAATTGTTAGAATCCATGAGTGTTAAACATGTTCATGCACATGGTGATTCCTTGTTAGTAGTGCAACAAGTGGCTAAGAGTGATCAATGTTTTAACAGCTTGCTAAACAGCTACTTGGCTAAGTGCCTAGACATAGTTGCTACTTTTAATGACTTCAAAATTTCTCATGTGTCAAAAGAGGCCAATTCGGTTGCAAATGATTTGGCTCAACAAGAATCTAGTTACCAAGTCAGGAGAGGAAAATTTTCTATACGGGAAAAGCCGATGTTTGGTATCACTGCCAAAACCAGTGACTTCGGACAGGCGCACCCTTTGGGTCGGACCCCTCCGGCTGCCGGAGACTACCGCGCACCGAGATCCTGGGATCGGAGTACTCCGCCCACCGAAGGGTCTGGCACACCGGAGCCCATGAACCAGAGTCCCGAGGCAGTGAGGGCTTCCGAGAGTTTGGACCCTCCGGCAGGGAGCTTTGGCCTGATGCGCTCCACACGGCCAGTCCAGCCAGGCTTCGGTAGAAGCAGGAAGGGCTCGGGGGGCACCCCGAAATCAGTAGCCTAGATATTTTTTAGGGAGTGAGGTAGCAAAACCCTCTGAAGCCCATAAGGGCGATTGGAGAACTCCAATTGTCCAGTATTTGAGAGACCCTAGCCAAAGGGTTGATCGGAAAGTTCGGCGGCAAACGTGTAAATTTGTGTTGATAGATGATACACTATATCGCTGAACCGTTGATAAAGTACTGTTAAAGTGTCTAGACCACGAACGATCCTAGGTGGCTACAGGAGAAGTCCATGAAGGACTTTGTGGCACTCATCAGTCGGCCCAAAAAATGAGTTGGATGCTCAAAAGAGAGGGTTTCTACTGGTCGACTATGACTGAGAATTGTTTTAAGTATTATAGAGGGTATGAAGCATGTCAGAAGTTTGGCAATATTCAATTAGCTCCTGCTTCATTACTTAACCCCATTGTAAAGCCATGGCCGTTCCGAGGTTGGGGTTTAGACTTCATCGGACAAATTCACCCTTCTTCCTCAAAGGGGCATCAGTTCATGTTGATGGCGACGGATTTCTTCACCAAGTGGACCGAGGCCGTACCTCTCAAGAACATGACTCACGCCGAGGTACTTGACTTTATCTTGAAACACATTATACATAGATTCGGTATTCCTCAAACTCTCACTACAGATCAGGGTAGTTCATTTGTTTCTAAAGAAGTGAGGGATTTTGCCGAATATTATGGTATTAAGTTGATAAACTCCTCGCCCTACTATGCTTAGGCCAATGGTCAGGCCGAGTCTAGTAATAAAACAGTGATTATGCTCATTAAGAAGAAAATTGAAGAGTTCCCTAAAAGGTGGCATGAAGTGCTCTTCGAGGCGCTATGGGCTTGCAAAATTGCAAAGCACAGTGCTACCAAAGTTAGTCCATATGAGTTGGTGTATGGACAAGAAGTCGTTCTACCTGTAGAAGTAGATCTTGGCTCTCTAAGAGTGTTGAAGCAAGATGGCTTATCGGTTGACGAGTATGAAGCTCTTTTGAAAGACAATCTAGAAGAAGTGACCGATAAGAGATTGAGGGCTTTAGAAGCCATAGAAATAGACAATAGGAGAGTAGATAAAGCCTACAATAAGAAGGTTAAACCAAAATCGTTTCATGTAGGTGACTTGGTTTGGAAGACGGTTTTACCCTTAGGCACTAAGAGTCCCAAGTTTGGTAAATGGTCGCCTAGTTGGGAAGGCCCTTTCAAAATAGCCGAAATCACTCCTGGCAATGCATATGTGTTAGAATATCTGCAAGGAGAGCGGTTTCGAAGAGCTTTGAATGGTAGATACTAGAAAGGGTATTTCCCAAGTGTGTGGCAAACAACTTAAAAGATGTCGAAAGGTCGATATGGAAGGTATCGTCTTTAGCCCGTTGTGCTTTTAGTTCACTAAAAAGCAGGGGGGCATGTGTTGATAGCGAAAAATGGCATCAATGATTAAGATTGTCAAAATATCAATTTTGGTAATTTGGGCCGAAAATGCACATGTCTCGGGTTAGGCCGAAGCCCTACAGGGCCGAAGGACCATTGGGCTATGGGCTTCGGAAGCTTTGTAGGACCGAAAGTAGCGACCAGAGGGGGGTGAATGGACGCCTAAAAAATTCTTTCGAATCAATGGCCTGCTTCCAACACCCAACGCACCTCAAAAGACTTAGCAGAAAAACGCAAACAGATCGTCAAAGCCTAAAAGTATCTAGCCTATAAACGACCAGTGTCCTAAACGAAAAGACACCAACACAGTGCTAATAGGCAGATTAACAAAGCATTCAAAACATGGCAGATCAAACTTCACAGAAATAAATCAACACAGCAAATGATCTAAGTTCACGTAAAACGAGATGGGAAGTTACTGTTCAAAATTTGTCTCCAGTAAGGTACTTGTCGAAGCCTGCAGTGTCGAAGCCTGCAGTGTCGAAGCCTGCAGTGTCGAAGCCTGCAGAGTTGAAGCCTGTAGTGGATATGTCGAAGCCTGCTTCGAAGTACTCAGTATTGAACAAAGTCAAAGTCATAGGAAAAACCTTCGAACCGAACGGTCAAAGAACAAACGAAGCATGTGTGCTGAGGGGACCACGCAAAAGTCAGAGCTCTACACAGCAACCGAAGTCTGCTGACGAATCTAAGACTTCGAAACCTTGCACTTCAAACAAATCAGACACAACTGATCCGGTTAAACTCTTCGTGCAAAGTATTGGACCAGCTTCGTAGTGTATAAAATCGAAAACTACTTCGGAAACGAAGAGTGCAGAGCACTGCGAAGTGTACCGAATAGCGAAGTGTGCTATGAAGTCAGTACTGAAACTCAGCTTCGAAAAATTTGACTTCGGTGTTACTTAGTACAGTCTTCGCAAGAGCTTCGAACAAACAGCGAAGTGTGCCTTAAGGCTTCGAACATGCAGATGTAGTACAAACCAACTGTCGAAGGTATGCTTCGAAAAGAACAACAGCGAAGTCTGCACAACAGGTATTGTCGAAGTCTAACGAGCTTCTCTTATGGGGCCCACACACAAAGACTTCAGGCAGAGAGGATTTCGTCCACACAGTGCTACTGCTAGGGACCCTAAGTACAGCAGAAGCTATGAGAATAAAAGAAACAAGCTAGCTCATAGCCTGGTGCGAAAAAAACCATGCATAGGAAAAATAATAAAGAACAACTGTCAGCCTATGCAGGGTACAGGAGCTAATGTAGGCTTGTAGATGCTAGAAGAAACCTGCCATGCTCACTGTGGCTGGAATAAAATAAAACAGCATGATGCAGTGAATGAACGTGTAAAACCAGAGAATAAAAAATTGAGGCAAAAAGGTTGTACTACAGCACTATAGAACTCTCTCGAGAACAGAACAATGAGTTTTTAACGCACAAACTCACAGCTCATAGAAGTGCACAGAAAAACTGAATCCAAACCATTTCATACGGATAAACAACGCAATAGGCACGCAAAACGAGGAAACAAAGCAAATCCAAATGGTTCAAGAACCAGGAGATAAAACCTTTAGAGATGATTTCCAAAGCGCAAGCATGATTTGATTTCGAAGAACAACGGCGGTGCGCACAACAGGAATAGTAAATGAACAGGAGCAAAAATGTGGGAAAAGTGAACTCAGGTGTTTTGATTAAAGTGAGTTATTCTAACCCTAGGGATTGGGGCCCTATTTATAGGCAACCCAATCAGCCTAGAATATTCCACAGACCCTTAGGGTTTTTTACAGACGCTGAAATAAAAGGAAAAAACTAAACTGCCCTTACGATATTTTTACAAACTCGACTGACTGACTGTGGGCCTAAGGACAAAATAGTAAACTCCTATTTACAGATGACTTATCTGGAAGCTAAGCTTTCATAGCGGCCATGGCTTCACTTCTGGACAGTCCGATGCGAGATCAGCGGTCATCAGTTTTGCGCCAAAACTGACAAAGCGTCCACCAGCTTTGCACCAGGTACCCGGATTGGGCCGGCCCGACTCCGCAGCTCTCTCAACCCGGCAATCGCTCGCCGCCCGTGTACCTGAGTCAATCTCGGTCAACAGCCCAGTAGATCCTCTGCTAATCCTAGCCCATGTACCAAAAGTAAAAGCTCAAAGCGATTGCAATCTCAGAATCATCAACAAGGATATCAAAAGAGTAAGAACAATTGGGACAAAAACTCCCCCTGAAACAAATCCCAGAGAAAGCCAAAACTCCCCCTTAAACTCTTCTCCCAAAATTTCTCCCCCTTGTTGACAAGTGGACTCATCAAGCGAGACTAAATGCACTCGAAAGAGACACAGACTCTCCCTAAAAAGCAACTCCCCCTCAAAATATGCAATGAATGCAACTGGGGTGCAGGTGGAGTGTAGAAAGCATGCTTCTCAGATATGATTGACTACAATTACAACATCTAACAAGTATAGCAAACGACATACTGTCTAAGACACATGGCATGATCAGTGTAACAAATGATATCTAAAGAAAGTCATTAGCACACATTTTTCAATTTTTGCAAACAAAAGTATCACCACATTTTCCAGTTGACAAGCAAGGTAAAAGTATGAGATGCAGATGCTAACTGATATCTACCAAGATAAGCATTGTCCAAAACAAAGTGCTTCAACAAACTTGTTGTCTTTTTAATATTCAGGCTTTTTAATTTTCCTTTTTCATTTGTGCCAGGGGTTATTTGCATGTCAAACCTTATGCTGACCGACCAAGTCAAGCCTAGGCCAGAACTGGACCATCAGAAGCTTAAGACATTGGTCTTGGCATACACTACACTGTCCTAGTTCATACCAAAGTGCTATGGTATGCAGTCCAGAACAATGCAATGCAACACAGCAAACCCACCTGGATCTTTTCAAATTATGCATAAAAAGGCATGGAATTTTCATTTTTCTGATTTTTCATTATTTTTATAGCACATTTTCCATGTTAAAGCACAAAGATGTCCAAGTTGCATATCTGCATCTAAGTGAGGAACGAGCTACAAGGCATGTATCAGATAGCAAAAACACTCAGCCTACACATGCTAGTTACCAGAAGCAATGGTGATCATTTTTCAATTTTAAAGTATAAAAGCCATGCATATGACAGATATCAGATATATCACAGAGAACTGAACCAAAGCATGATCATCGACGAGCAATCAAAAGCATGTACTAGCTAGAATAAGTAAAGCAGTTCAATCATATAACAGAAGCAAGCTCAAAGTGTGATATGTGAGTATGTATGATATGAGCACACACACAAAAAAAGACTCAAGAAAAGAGTAAAGAAGAAAGAAAAAATGACTCAAAATATCCTAAAAAGGATACACAACACCCAAATACCCTCGTAAACGCTCAAAAGTAGATTGATCTAGGGGTTTGGTAAAAATGTCAGCCAACTGATGATGAGTATCAACATGAACAAGGTCAATGACACCTTTCTCATATTGATCCCGCAGAAAGTGAAAGTGCACATCAATGTGTTTGGTTTTTGAATGGAGACAAGGGTTTTTCCCTACACTAATAGCACTGGTGCTGTCGCAAAACAAAGGAACTCTGGTAGGAAAGAACAACTCAAAATCTCGCAAAGTGGAAATCATCCAAACCAACTGTGAGCAGCAGCTAGCAGCAGCTACATACTCAGCCTCAGTGGTCGAAAGAGCAACTCCAGATTGCTTTCGAGAAGACCAAGAGACAAGAGAAGAACCAAGAAACTGGCAAGTACTGGAAGTCGACTTGCGATCCAACCGGCACCCACCAAAGTCAGCGTCCGAAAAGCCAGATAAATCAAGAGATGATGATGCTGAATAGTAAAGACAGAGATCGGGCGCATAGGTAAGATACTTGAAGATGCGCTTGACAGCCTGCCGATGAGGCGCGCGTGGTGAAGACTGGAAACACGCGTAAAGTCCCACGACGAGCTGTATGTCCGGTCTCGTCGCCGTCAAGTACAGTAGTGAACTGATCATCCCTTGAAACTCTCTCTCATTGACCTTGACGCCGTTCTCATCCTTGTCCAGGCCCCCAGATGTGCCCATTGGGGTCATCTGTGGCTTCAGCTCTCCACCAAAGTCAAATTTTTTCAACATGTCACGAGTGTACTTACCTTGGTGGATGAAGGTGCCATCCTTGGTCTGCTTGATCTGGAGCCCTAAGAAGTACTTAAGCTCCCCCATGAGGCTCATCTCAAACTCGCTGTGCATCTGCTCAGAAAACTTGGACACAAGAGAATCAGTAGTACCGCCAAAGATAATGTCGTCCATGTAAATCTGAGCGACTAGGAAATCTGAAGCATCTTTGAGCAAGAAAAGAGTTTTATCCATAGAACCCATCACAAATCCCTTCCCCAACAAAAACTGCTTTAACCGATCATACCAAGCCCTGGGGGCTTGGTTCAGACCGTATAAAGCTCTCTGTAACTTAAAAACATGTCGAGGAAACTTAGGGTTCTCAAAACCGGGGGGCTTCCTAACATAGACTTCCTCCTCTATGTACCCGTTCAGAAAAGCACTCTTGACGTCCATTTGAAAAAGCTTAAAACCCTTCGAAGCGGCAAAAGCTAAGAGAATGCGAATGGACTCAAGACGGGCAACAGGGGCGAAAGTTTCTTCAAAATCAATACCCTCCTTTTGGCAAAAACCCTGGGCAACTAATCGAGCTTTGTTGCGCACCACAACCCCATCTTCACCTTGCTTGTTCTTGAACACCCACTTGGTGCCTATGGGGTTGCATCCGGGTGGCAGCTCAACCAGTGTCCAAACCCGATTGCAGACAAAATTCTCAAGCTCTTCTTGCATGGCATTAATCCAATTAGAATCAGAAAGAGCATGAGAAACGTCTCTGGGCTCAAAAGATGCAACAAAAGTAGATTCAGCAAACACAGCAAGAGAGTCAACAGATGAACGCAAAGTCCTTGCAGACAAATCACCGATGATGAGCTCTGAGGGGTGATCGCGCTGAACTGCTCGGGATCCCTGGTGATCTGAAGTCACCTCACCGGAGTCAGCAGTAGGCACCTCTGGACTCGACTGAGGGGGCTCGATCAAAGTGGAAGAAGTGATTAGAGGTCCGCCCTCGTCCTCAGTCGAAGTCTCAGAAGGTGTGGGTTCTGCAGGCAGTGCGGAAGGCCCACCCTCATCAACAGCTGAAGTGTCCTCATCTTCCTCGAAGATGGACTCTCCGAGCTCACCATCTCTAGAAGGCTCAAACGAATGGTTCAAAGAAGGCACGGACTCATCAAAAGAAACCTCACAAGTCTCGACAAGTTGCTGGGAGTCGAGGTTCCACACATGGAAGCCTCGAGAATGCAAAGCGTAACCAAGAAAGACTCCATCCCAGCAACGAGAATCAAACTTGTCCAAATGCCCTCCCTTCTTGAGCACAAAGTACTTACAGCCAAACACTCGCAAGTGGCTCACCTTGGGCTGTCTGCCAAACTGCAACTCATCTGAAGTCTTACCAAGGTAAGCTCTAAGAAAAATGTGGTTGGCCAGATAGCAAGCCGTGTTCATGGCTTCAGCCCAAAAGCGCCTAGGAGTCATGTGCTCATCGAGCATCGTCCTAGCCATCTCGACAAGCGTGCGGTTCTTTCGTTCCACAACGCCATTCTGTGGGGGAGTGTAAGGAGTAGAAAACTGATGGTCAAGACCTTGATCACTGCAGAAGTTGACGAACTGAGAGTTCTTGAACTCAGAGCCATTGTCGAAGCGAATTGCTCGCATCCGACCATTGTTCTCATTCTTCAGCTTCAAAATCAGGTCATGAACAAAATGAAAAGTTTCATCCTTAGACTCCAAGAAGAAAACCCACGAGAATCGAGAAAAATCATCAACAATGACAAGCGCGTACCACTTCCCACCGACTGAGCGTACCCAAGCTGGACCGACAGTGTCCATGTGTAACAGCTCGCCTGGATACGAAGTCATCACCTGAGTCACAGGTGAGTGAGAAGCGGCTACCATTTTCCCATGACGACAGGGATGGCAAACTAGATCCTTCTCCATTTTAAGCTTGGGCAATCCTCGGATGAGGTCCATAGAGCTCAACCTGACTAGCAGATCAAAACTCAAATGACCTAACCTCCTATGCCACTTCCAGAGCTCAGAGGAGGATCCAGCAATCAAATAGCGAGAAGGGCCAAAAGAACTAGAGAAGTCAATTCGAAAAACCTTACCAAAAAGTAAGATCAGGCAAATCAAAGACCCTCTAGAATCAATCACAGAAGAACTGCCCTTCTTAAAACGAACCTCCAAACCATCCTCAAGAAGTTGCGAAACAGAAATCAAATTAAAGTTTAAATTTCCAAGCAAAGCAACGTTCTTCAAGGAGAAATGGTCAGAGATGCGAATTGAGCCAATGTCGTGTACCTTCCCTTGACCACTTTTCCCGAATGTGATGTACTCTTTGGAGCTCAGGGGAGTGAGACTGGAGAACCATCTGCGATGTCCCGTCATGTGGCGAGAGCATCCTGAGTCCATGATCCAAACGTCCTCCAGTCCCCGATCCTGCACAATCAGTGGTTGTAAGGGGGAGCAAATGGTCCGGCACCAGGTTTAGCAAAAGAACTAAACCAGTGTCGAGCCATCTGCTCAAAAAATGGAAAGCAAAAACCATCAGAAGAGTTTGGACTAAAACGTGGCTCAAAACGCGGTCCATGGTTCTGCCTAAAACCTTTGCTACGAGGTCCAGGACCGTGACCAAAACAGCCTGGAGCTCTACCAGAACGAACACCACCAACTGGAGCACGGGCAGGAAAGCCGTCTCCTCTACCACCACCTACACGACGCGGCCTAGCCTCCAGTCTCTCCCCGCATCGAGGAACTCTTAGTCTACCACCCTGCTGGTAGAACTGCTCCTGATCACCACAAGCTCTCTCTGCTCTCTCAACTCGCTTCCTCCTGAAGCAAAACTCCGCAAGGTGCCCGTCTCTCTGACAGTACTCACAATGATAGGTGGGCTTCTTGGGATGTGGTTGAGGCTTGGGGTTCTTGGGCTTAGTGGTGTTTGGTGTAGTCTTCTTGGGTTGAGAGGGTCTAGGAAGAGAATCAAGAGAAGTGTAGAGGTGTTTGGGCTTTGGAACCCAGATGGGCTTCTTGGGTGGAGCTTTGGGCTATTCATGGATCACTCCATCCTTAGGCTGACTAGCCTAGAAAGACTCAGTGGAGTGAGTCTTGGGATATCTCTGCTCAGGAGTCATTTTACTCCACTCCACTGCCCAACTAATGGCACTCTAAAAGTCAGCCTTGGTGTAGGTGTAACCTACCCCAAACCCATCCTGCCTCTTAAACTGCTGAATCATCATGCCGAGCTGTGGCTCTCTGGTACTGATCCAACTCAGGATAGAACAGAGGTAAAAATTCTCATTTTGAGCATCAGCTAGCTCCTCTCTCAAGGAAGCTAGAACCTCCACCTGAGACAAGCAGGTCTCACACTCGCTATCTACCTGGACAGACTTCTCGGCTTTCAGCTTAATCAACTCCAGTCTAAGAGACAAGCAGTTCTCACAGACAGTGGGTGGAACTGACAGTGTCTCAAGCTCTAGCCTAGTCTGCGCCAGCTCAGCTCTCACTCTATCCAAATCACCCAGATGTGCATCGCCCTTGGCTTTCAGCTCAGCTAGACTAGCTAGATGAGATGGGCAATCAGCACAAGGCACGACGATAGTGGCTTGAGCATCTTTCAGCTCCAGCTGAATACTTTCAAGCTCAGTGACCAAAGCATCCCTCTCATCAACCCTTTCTGTGTACCTGGACATCAGAGTCGACAGGTCACACAGAAGCACCTCACACTTTGGGCACTCACTGCTATCACCCAAGCAAGGGAAAGAAGATAGACTCTCAATTCTGTCGTTGGCCACGGCAAGCTCACTCTCCAATTCATCTATCCTCTTCTTAGCCCCCCTAAGCAGTTTTTCCCGATATTTTAACTCCTAACGATTGCTTTCAAGTAAATCAATGATTTCACGTTCATAAGATGATACCTTTTCGTTGTCGTCATCGTCGGAGTCATCGGAGGAGCCCTTCTCTTCCTTATCCCCAAGAGCCATTGAGCAGAAGCTCTTGCGGGATCTTCAGCGCTGATGTGAGTGGCTCTTCGGTCTGTCCCCGAAGGCCATGAAGCAAAGGCCTGTTGGATCGTCCTTGTCCTTCCCCTTCCTGATGACGATCTCCTCATCGCTTGAGCTCGATGAAGAGGAAGAAGACGTGGAACGCTTGGAGTAGCTCTTCTCCATCTCGGCGAAGAAGGCCTTGTCGCGCTTCTTGTTCTCTCGCCGGTAGTCCTTCAGGGCTTTTTTGAAGAATCTGGTCTTTGGCTTGCCCTTGTTGAAGGAAGAGTTGTCGTGCTTGCCGGAGTCATGGAAGCCACCACCAGTGCCCTTCTTGTGACCATTGCACTTGGGGCAGTCGGCGATGAAGTGTCCTGAGTCACCACACTCAAAGCATCCGGTCTTTATGCCGTGTCTTTTGAACATTCTTTTGTCATAAACACGACGCACCCGGTTGTTAAAAAGACACAGGTCATCATCTCCCAAAGACTCAAGCTGGTCCTCAGTGATAGACATCAAAGAGAACCCAACACAGCTCACAAAAGAGGGATCAACAGAAGGTGTAGCAAGGGCCAGGGTTTTTGAACCAGAGCCAGTGAGATTTGATCTCAACTGGGTATCAACCTCAGTGGCCTTCAGCTTTCTAAACAACTCGGAAATGGTCAAGGTATCATAAGATGTGCTCTCAATGATAGAGAATACATTGATCTCCCAGATCTTAGGGTCCAAGGTATGGAGAACCTTGAGCACCTGCTCATGATCTGAGACTAACTGAACACCCTCAGCCTTGTTGTCCCGAAGCTTGTTTATGATCGATTGAAAATGACCAAACAATGCTTCAACAGATTCACCCGGCTTTTGTGTGAAGTTCTCATATTCACGCCGGTAGGTCTGATAGAGCCGAGCCTTGACCTGGGTTGTCCCCTCATGGTGTGCCTGGAGGGTAGCCCAGATCTCTCTCGCAGTGGAGAGATGGCTCACACGCTCAAATTCAGTGGGACCTAAACCAGAAAACAAAATATTCACAGCTTTGTTGTTGTTCTGATGCTGGGCAACAATATTTGGAGTAGTGCGCTCAACAACAGGCAACACAGTGAAAGTAGCGTGAATACAAATGTCCCAGATGTCTGAGCTTTGGCTCATGAGATAGGCTCGCATGCGAGTCTTCTAATAATTATAGCCATAAGCTTCCAAGGACGGGACCTTTCCGGGAGAAGTCATGATCACTACTGGGGTTTAGAACCGGTTAAGGTATGGAAAAACCCTAACCAGGCTCTGATAGCACTTGTAGGATCGAAAGTAGCGACCAGAGGGGGGTGAATGGGCGCCTAAAAAATTGTTTCGAATCAATGGCCTGCTTCCAACAGCAAACGCACCTCAAAAGACTTAGCAGGAAAACGCAAACAGATCGTCAAAGCCTAAAAATATCTAGCCTATAAACGACCAGTGTCCTAAATGAAAAGACACCAACACAGTTCTAATAGTCTCATGTAGTCATGTCTAGCAAGAGCAATCTAGATTGGCTAAAGTCTCATGTAGAGCAGTACCGATCTACTAAAGACGGTATCGCCGAAGCAATCGAGGACTTTAGCGAAGTAGAGAAATTAGGACAAGGTTTTGCGTCGGCTGATCCTTTAGAAGAAGTTGACATAGGTGATGGTAGCATCCCGAGGCCGACTTTTGTAAACCAACATTTTCAGCCTGATGAAAAGGCCGAAGTAATAAAGTTGCTTCGGTCGTATGTCGATTGTTTCGCATAGGAGTATAGCGAGATGCCGGGACTAAGCCGTGAGCTCGTAGAGCATCGGCTGCCTATCAAGTCCGGATTTAGACCTTATAAACAGCCTCCTCGTCGCTTTAACTCAGTCGTCTATGACTGAGTTAAAGAAGAAGTAGAGCGACTGCTCAAAGCTGAATTTATTAGGCCATGCATGTACACAGAATGGGTCGCTAACATTGTGCCTGTAGAGAAGAAAGGGAGCGGCAAGATACGAGTATGTATTGATTTCAGGGATCTGAACAAGGCCACTCCGAAGGATGAGTATCCGATGCCGATATCCGACATGCTAATCAACGATGCTTCAGGACACAAGGTACTAAGTTTTCTTGATAGCAATGCTGGTTATAATCAAACCTTTATGGCCAAAGAGGACGTCTACAAGACAACATTTCGATGCCCTGGTTTTGTCGGTTTATTCGAGTGGGTCGTTATGACTTTTGGTTTAAAGAATGCTGGCGCAACATATCAGTCTGCTATGAACTTAATCTTTCATGACTTGCTAGGAGTTATGTTAGAAGTTTACATGGATGATATTGTAGTCAAATCGGACGCTATAGGAAACCATTTAGCCGATTTGAAAGTTGCTTTTGATAGGATGTGACAGTATGGCTAAAAAATGAACCCACTCAAATGTGCTTTTGGCATGTCGGCGGGCAAGTTCTTAGGTTTCATGATTCATGAAAGAGGCATAGAGATTGATCTTAATGGACTTGAGAAAATTAGAAATGTTACGGCACTGACATGCAAAAAAGATGTGCAAAAGTTGCTGGGCAAGATGAATTATTTGCTTCGCTTTATATCTAACTTGTCTGGCAAAATTGATGCCTTTGTCCCCATACTCCGGCTAAAGAACGAGGCCGAGTTCACTTGGGGGGGCATGCCAGCAAAGAGCCTTTGAGAAAATCAAGGAGTGCTTGTCATTGCCGCCCGTGGTGAGAGCACCCAAAGCCGAGATTTTGTTTCGGCTATACATCGCTGCTGAAGATAGCGTGATCGGGGTCGTGCTAACCCAGGAGGTAGAAGGAAAAGAGTGCATCATCACGTTCTTGAGCCGCCGCCTGCTGGACGCCGAGACCAGGTACGCGTTTGTGGAACGTTTGTGTTTATCACTTTATTACGTGTGTACCAAGTTGCGCCACTATCTTCTCCTTACTACATGTGTTATCGTTTGCCAAACCGATGTTATAAAACACATGTTGCAAAAGCCAATTCTAAGTGGAAGAATCCGAAAGTGGGCTTACGCTTTGATTGAATCTGATTTGGCCTATGAACCCCTAAAAGCTATGAAAGGCCAAATCGTAGCCAACTTTATAGTTGATCACCACATAGACGTCAGTTGGAGCGACAATGTTGCTTTGATTGAGGTAATGCCGTGGAAACTTTACTTTGATGGTTCAGCTTGCAAAAATGGCCAAGGTATTGGAGTGGTTCTCATTTCACCTAGCGGAGCGCACTTTGAAACCTCGGCTCGTTTAGAATTTCCCTCTACCAACAACCAAGCTGAATACGAGGCTTTACTGCTAGGACTTGAATTGTTAGAATCCATGGGTGTTAAACATGTTCATGCACATGGTGATTCCTTGTTAGTAGTGCAACAAGTGGCTAAGAGTGCTCAATGTTTTAATGGCTTGCTAAACAGCTACTTGGCTAAGTGCCTAGACATAGTTGCTACTTTTAATGACTTCAAAATTTCTCATGTGTCAAAAGAGGCGAATTCGGTTGCAAATGATTTGGCTCAACAAGCATCTGGTTACCAAGTCAGGAGAGGAAAATTTTCTATACGGGAGAAGCTGATGTTTGGTCTCACTGCCAAAACCAGTGACTTCGGACAGGCGCACCCTTCGGGTCGGACCCCTCCGGCTGCCGGAGACTACCGCGCACCGAGATCCTAGGATTGGAGTACTCCGCCCACCGAAGGGTCTGGCACGCCGGAGCCCATGAACCGGAGTCCCGGGACAGTGAGGGCTTCCGAGAGTTCGGACCCTCCGGCAGGGAGCTTTGGCCTGATGCGCTCCGCACGGCCAGTCCAGCCAGGCTTCGGCAGAAGCAGGAAGGGCTCGGGGGGCACCCCGAAATCAGTAGCCTAGATATTTTTTAGGGAGTGAGCTAGCGAAACCCTCCGAAGCCCATAAGGGCGATTGGAGAACTCCAATCGTCCAGTATTTGAGAGACCCTAGCCAAAGGGTTGATCGGAAAGTTCGGTGGCAACCGTTTAAATTTGTGTTGATAGATGATACACTGTATCGCCGAACCATTGACAAAGTACTGTTAAAGTGTCTAGACCACGAACGATCCCAGGTGTCTACGGGAGAAGTCCATGAAGGACTTTGTGGCACTCATCAGTCGGCCCAAAAAATGAGTTGGATGCTCAAAAGAGAGAGTTTCTACTGGCCGACTATGACTGAGAATTGTTTTAAGTATTATAGAGGGTGTGAAGCATGTCAGAAGTTTGGCAATATTCAATTAGCTCCTGCTTCATTACTTAACCCCATTGTCAAGCCATGGTCGTTCCGAGGTTGGGGTTTCGACTTCATCGGCCAAATTAACCCTCCTTCCTCAAAGGGGCATCGGTTCATGTTGATGGCGAAGGATTACTTCACCAAGTGGACCGAGGCCATACCTCTCAAGAACATGACTCATGCCGAGGTACTTGACTTTATCTTGAAACACATTATACATAGATTCGGTATTCCTCAAACTCTCACTACAGATCAGGGTAGTTCATTTGTTTCTAAAGAAGTGAGGGACTTTGCCGAATATTATGGTATTAAGTTGATAAACTCCTCACCTACTATGCTTAGGCCAATGGTCAGGCCGAGTCTAGTAATAAAATAGTGATTATGCTCATTAAGAAGAAAATTGAAGAGTTCCCTAAAAGGAGGCATGAAGTGCTCTTCGAGGCGCTATGGGCTTGCAGAACTGCAAAGCACAGTGCTACCAAAGTTAGTCCATATGAGTTGGTGTATGGACAAGAAGTCGTTCTACCTGTAGAAGTAGATCTTGGCTCTCTAAGAGTGTTGAAGCAAGATGGCTTATCAGTTGACGAGTATGAAGCTCTTTTGAAAGACAATCTAGAAGAAGTGACCGATAAGAGATTGAGGGCTTTAGAAGCCATAGAAATAGACAATAGGAGAGTAGCTAAAGCCTACAATAAGAAGGTTAAACCAAAATCATTTCAAGTAGGTGACTTGGTTTGGAAGACGGTTTTACCCTTAGGCACTAAGAGTCCCAAGTTTGGTAAATGGTCGCCTTGTTGGGAAGGCCCTTTCAAAATAGCCGAAATCACTCCTGGCAATGCATATGTGTTAGAATATCTGCAAGGAGAGCGGTTTCGAAGAGCTTTGAATGGTAGATACTAGAAAGGGTATTTCCCAAGTGTGTGGCAAACAACTTAAAAGATGTCGAAAGGCCGATATGGAAGGTATCGTCTTTAGCCTGTTGTGCTTTTAGTTCACTAAAAAGCAGGGGGGCATGTGTTGATAGCGAAAAATGGCATCAATGATTAAGATTGTCAAAATATCAATTTTGGTAATTTGGGCCGAAAATGCAGATGTCTCGGGTTAGGCCGAAGCCCTACAGGGCCGAAGGACCATTGGGCTATGGGCTTCGGAAGCTTTGTAGGACTGAAAGTAGCGACCAGAGGGGGTGAATGGGCGCCTAAAAAATTCTTTCGAATCAATGGCCTGTTTCCAACACCCAACGCACCTCAAAAGACTTAGCAGGAAAACACAAACAGATCGTCAAAGCCTAAAAGTATCTAGCCTATAAACGACCAGTGTCATAAATGAAAAGACACCAACACAGTGTTAATAGGCAGATTAACAAAGCATTCAAAACATGGCAGATCAAACTTCAAAGAAATAAATCAACACAGCAAATGATCTAAGTTCACGTAAAACGAGATGGGAAGTTACTATTCAAAATTTGTCTCCAGTAAGGTACTTGTCGAAGCCTGCAGAGTCGAAGCCTATAGTGTTGAAGCCTGCAGTGTCGAAGCCTGTAGTGTCGAAGCCTGCAGTGTCGAAGCCTACAGAGTCGAAGCCTGCAGTGGATGTGTCGAAGCCTGCTTCGAAGTACTCAATATTGAACAAAGTCAAAGTCACAGGAAAAACCTTCGAACCGAACGGTCAAAGAACAAACGAAGCATGTGTGCTGAGGGGACCACGCAAAAGTCAGAGCTCTACACAGCAACCGAAGTCTGCTGATGAAGCTAAGACTTCGAAACCTTGCACTTCAAACAAATCTGACACAACTGATCCGGTTAAAGTCTTTGTGCAAAGTATTGGACCAGCTTCATAGTGTATAAAATCGAAAACTACTTCGGAAATGAAGAGTGCAGAGCGCTGCGAAGTGTACTGAATAGCGAAGTGTGCTATGAAGTCAGTACCGAAACTCAGCTTCGAAAAATTTGACTTCGGTGTTACTTAGTACAGTCTTCGCAAGAGCTTCGAACAAACAGCGAAGTGTGCCTTGAGGCTTCGAACATGCAGATGTAGTACAAACCAACTGTCAAAGGTATGCTTCGAAAAGAACAACATCGAAGTCTGCACAACAGGTATTGTCGAAGTCTAACGAGCTTCTCTTATGGGGTCCACGCACAAAGACTTCAGGCAGAGAGGATTTTGTCCACACGGTGCTACTGCTAGGGACCCCAAGTACAGCAGAAGCTATGAGAATAAAAGAAACAAGCTAGCTCATAGCCTGGTGCGAAAAAACCATGCGCAGGAAAAAAAATAAAGAACAATTGTCAGCCTATGCAGGGTACAGGAGCTAATGTAGGCTTGTAGATGCTAGAAGAAACCTGCCATGCTCACTGTGGCTGGAATAAAATAAAACAGCATGATGCGGTGAATGAACGTGTAAAACTAGAGAATAAAAAACTAAGGCAAAAAGGCTGTACTACAGCACTATAGAACTCTCTCGAGAACAGAACAATGAGTTTTTAACGCACAAACTCACAGCTCATAGAAGTGCACAGAAAAACTGAATCCAAACCATTTCATACGGATAAACAACGCAATAGGCACGCAAAACGAGGGAAAAAAGCAAATCCGAATGGTTCAAGAACCATGAGATAAAACCTTTAGAGATGATTTCCAAAGCGCAAGCATGATTTGATTTCGAAGAACAACGACGGTACGCACAACAAGAACAGTAAATGAACAGGAGCAAAAATATGGGGAAAGTGAACTCAGGTGTTTTGATTAAAGTGAGTTATTCTAACCCTAGGGATTGGGGCCCTATTTATAGGCAGCCCAATCAGCCTAGAATATTCCACAGACCCTTAGGGTTTTTTACAGACGATGAAATAAAAGGAAAAAACTAAACTGCCCTTAGGATATTTTTATAGACTCGACTGACTAACTGTGGGCCTAAGGACAAAATAGTAAACTCCTATTTACAGATGACTTATCCGGAAGCTAAGCTTTCGTAGCGGCCACGGCTTCACTTCTGGACAGTCTGATGCGAGGTCAGCGGTCGTCAGTTTTGCGCCAAAACTAACAAAGCATCCACCAGCTTTGCACCAGGTACCCGGATTGGGCCGGCCCGACTCCGCAGCTCTCTTAGCCCGGCAATCGCTCGCCGCCCGTGTAACTGAGTCAATCCCGGTCAACAGCCCAGTAGATCCTCTGCTGCTCCTAGCCCATGTACCTGGATTGGGCCAGCCCGACTTCGCGGCCCCTCTGCCCAACAGTCGCTCACTGCCCGTGTACCTGAGTCACACGTGACCTAAACGCAGCAGGTCTTCTCTCACTTTTCAGTCCTCTTTGACTATCGTTGACAATGACTCATCACATCTGGAGCCATGAGGCCCACGCTCTTCAGCATGGCTCCTCAAGCTTCCAGCCAGCCCACAGCCTTCGGCCAGGAGGCCTTCGGAGGCCCACTCCGCCGAAGCTTTGTCCCGAGGAGCAGACTTCGGCGGGCTTGGCCGAAGGCCCACTTTGGGCAGAGATAGAGTTAGATCTGATTCTGACTAAGTGTTTATCTCTACGCATGATTCAGCCGAGTCATAGCTGATTAGATTTAGAGATTAGAAGTCTAACCCCTATAAGTATAGGGGCGAAGCCGGTTCAGAAATCCCCCAACAAAATCAACCACAAAGCCCTAGCTTTGAATCGTATTTTCTTTATCTTTACTTTTCTGTACTCTTCGTGGGTTTGCCTAGAAGCCCTCCGACGGCCACTTCGAAACAGTGGTAATCCTTGTTACTTTGCTTGTGAAGTATCCGTTAATCTACGTAATAGATTGCTATCGCTTTGTTACTTCGCTTGTGAAGTATCCGCTAATTAGTGCAACACTTAGCAGAATTCGGTCTTTAGGACGAATTGGTACTTTGAATCTTCTCTGTTGAAGGTTACCTACGTTCGGAGATACTCCTCTGGAGGTATTCAGAGCTGAGAGATCAGTTTCGGAGGTTGCCAGAACATCCTTCGGTGAGATCTTCGCTTCGACCGCACGTCAACACACTCCGCCAGCACGCTTCGTCACGACAGGATTCACCACGCTCGTACTCCGCTCCGGACGAAGCAGCACTCGCGCGTTGCGTCTAAGTCATTATTCTGTATCGTACTGTATCGGAGACTTTGCTCCGAACCCCACTGTTCGGAGGTGATTGTCGCGTCCAGATCCGTTCGGAGTTCATCTTCGTCCAGATCAGTCCGAACGCCGAAGGTACCCTTCGGCGGGACACTTCACACCGGACGCCAAAGGTATACTTCGGCGACACCCTTCGCACTATACTTCGAATCAGTCAGGCTCCGCTCGGTTTGCTGATTTGTTCTGTTTAATATATTTCTTTCGGCTAATTGGATTATTTTGTGTAATCTGTTTACCTGGTGACTCCACCCCCCTTACCACGGCTAAGGGTAGTTGGAACGCGACGTCAGTGCTGTGTTACGCTTAGGCTTGTCCCTAAGTATCCGCACACTTTTAGATCGTCGGACTGACCCAAGTGCGGGGCACGTTTTCGTGTCAACACCAACTTTGTTGGAGAGTGGACCAAGATCCAACTCCCACCGACCACCGAATTTCAAGAGCATTAGGTCATGTATTTTGATGGCTCACTCAACATTGAAGGATAAGGAGTAAGAAATTCACTACAAGTGGTCAGGCATAAGACAAAGTTATGAAAAAGAAACATTACTTCATTAATCAAAATGCATATGTATATTGTTTTTCTTCTACATTTTTTCCTTCTACTTGGTAGGCTCAGCCGAATACGTTTCCATTTCTTCTATGAGCATGTTGGTTGTCTCTGTGAAACCAAGTGAGGTCGCACTGTGGTTTTGTCTGTATGATGAGTGATTGATAAGATTGAGTGATCTGGAGTGATGAGTGAGTGAGTTGTGGCTTGATTGCATCGATGGGATCGATGTGTGGATATGGATTATGCCGAGGGGATCAGTGTGTGTTGCGTCTCTTATTTTGGCTTGTCTCATGTGTGCAGGGTGGAGATGCTAACCAACTGTCAACGGCGGGTGATCAAGGGTCGAGCGGGGAGCTCGATGCCAGGGGATCAGAGATGCCAGGTGAAGTTGGAGATGATCTTAGGAGTGCATGAGGAGATAGAGCAAGACATGAACAGATGGATGGTCGAGACAACGTGATGGTCAAGTCAACGAAAGGGAGGCCAGTGCAAGTGATCAAGCGGCTCGAGGGGATCGAGAGTGGGAGAGACTTGTTGGCGTTCGAGTTCACGGATTGGCGTCACATGTCGGCGATCGAGGAGGCTTTGTCGATTTTTGCTAAAAACCGTCGCATCAGAAAATGTTTTTAATTCCAGTAATTAGGAGTTTATTTTTTCGGTTTTGTCGTCTAGATTAAGTGTAATCTTTTAGTATTTTTCGGAATTCTTAATTCTGAAAAAATATTAAAAGAATAGGGTCAATGATGTAATAAATTAGGAGTTTTCATTAATGGATTTTTCAGAATTTGTAATTCTGAAAATTCATTATGAAAATTAGGTAAATACTTGGAACTTTTACCCTAATGACATTTTGGAGATTTCTTTAATGGGTTTGCCTAAATAAAGGACCTAAAGGCCTAGGTTTAGGGGACTCCTTCAGCTGAATATTTTGGGGGCTACTAACCATAATTTCTATTTTGTTCTAGCCTTTTTGCTGTTCTTAATTTCGTGCTTAGTGTTCATCATTCGGATAAGCACAGAACGCATCTAGGAGCTTCCAGCGCAGGTACTATTCATCCTTTTCAGATTCACTTTTGGAGTTGAGTTTTGAACTGTTTTGATATTGTTTTTAGACCTGAGTTCTTCACGACTTTTGTTGTACACGTTTCTAGGGTTCCATTTTTGAAGTTTGCAAAAGTTTTTGACCACTGCTGCATATATTGTTTTGTCCAACAAAGTGCCTAAACAGTTCTGGAAACTTCTGATTTCTGCTGATTGTTGAGTTCTGTCTTCAGTCTGGATTCAATGTTTGAGGCAAGTTTTGATCTGTTTTGGTATTGTTTTTTGGACCTAAGTTCGACATAACTTTTGTTGTCCAAGTTTCAAGGGTTCCATGTTTGAAATTTGCAAAAGGTTTTGACCACTTCTTCATATATTTTCCTATCCAACAAAGTGCCTAAAAAGTTCTGAAAACTGGTGATTTCTGCCAAGTTGTGTTCTGTTTTTAGTGTGGATTCAATCTTTGAGGCGATTTTTGATCGGTTTTGGTTCTGTTTTTGGACCTGAATTCTACATAACTCTTGTTGTCCAAGTTACAAGGGTTCCATGTTTGAAGTTTGCAAAAGGTTCTGAATACAGCTACATATAATTTTTGGCTTATCTATATGCTATAAGAAATTTGGAAGGTGGTCATTTGCTGAAAATCTTGAAGGCTGAAAGTTGAATCTAGAAACATTTTTCTCCCTTCCTTTTCTTTTCCAGCTTGCCGATCATGCGCTGCCGTATGCAGTGATATTTTTTGCCATTAACAATTGCATGTACTGTCGAGTACATGTTCCACCAAGCCCATTCTGAAATTATTTTTTTATGTGAGTCTTTTGTATAGAGCAGAAAAAGTTTTAGAGCTATTTTTAAAGTGCAGTCTTTGTGTGTCCAAATTCAGTGTTGGTGATCCTTCAATCTATCATTTGACATAATATTAGATAGGAGGGTGATAGCATCTGTTTTTATTGGAGTCTTTACTACATATGCTTCCGCTTGTTCATTTAGAGGTGCGTTGGGTGATTTGAAAAGGCCATCATATTTGCAAGAATTTGTCGAGGCGCTTATTCACCCCCCTCTAGTCGCCATTCTGATCCCACAATCTCTTCCACCTCCGAGTAGAGGTGCTCCACATTGGACTCTTCAACGTTCACTGGCCACCCCAAACAGATGTAGTCCATGTGCGCTATTGGATACAATGCTCGGACAATCCTAAGTATGTGTGTATCCACCAACTGCATGAATTCCTGGGCTTGGTACCATAGACATGTCGCCGACCCCTGGAGTTGCTCCATGAAGTGCTTCGCCAACCACTTGGTGCTAGCCGGCTCACCATCAATCATCTTGACAAGTGCCTTAGTCCCCTGCCCGATAATGGTCACATTGTGCTTGCGTGTTTCTCAAGCGCACTCTAGGTCGACAAATTAAGCATTAACTCGTCGATGAAACTTTGCAAACAAAACAATGTTTCAGAAGAGTTTCATCAATTATGGCAGACTGAAGAACAAGTTGATGGCGTGTACTTTTGTACTCACTAACTGCATCATCGACCTTCATCAAGGCAATGGAAGTGGCCGTCTCGGCTGCCTTGATCTTCTTATTGAGGTCGGCATCCTCGGCCTTCTCCGCCCTTGACTAGGCTTCATCATGCTTGGCCAAAGCTAATTTGGCTGAAGTGACTGAGTGGTCCACCTTTGCAGTTGTAGTCTACAACTACGCCTCCATCATCTCCCAATCTATTCACCAAAGATTAGTTAACACAGTTGCAATATACAATATTGATGTCTTCAGATAAAGTGATCAAACACTTACTGGATAAGCAAATATCTAGTTGAGCGTGGAGGATTTCTACATCATTTTCTGCCCTCCAAGCAAACTAGTCGGTTAGCTATTGGAGTCGGGTGTTCAGCGCACCCAAGTCCATGATCGATGCGGGGCAATTGGTACCCGTCCTCTCGATTAGTTGGTCCACAATACGTTACAACAAACAATCAAGTTAGTTCAATAAAATATATTACAATATGTGCAATGACTAACACTTGTAGGACTTGCACTAGTTGCTCGACCAAGTCGACTGAGTGCTTCATAGAACTTTGCTACCCCTTGCTTGACCTCCCTGGTCGAGAGGTCAGTCATGTCATCAACGATGAGCGATGGCACCTCCTTGACCTCTCCTAAGAGGTCGGCCTCTTGCTACACCTTCAGTTGGTGGTTGACCGCATGGGGTGCCTCAATTAGGAGGTTGGTGGTCGGTGGTCTCTCCACTATCACAATAGTTACGCTGGGCCAGACCACCGATGCTAGATTGACCATACTCGACACGGTCGTGGTCGGTTGGGTTGGGATGAGCACAGCAACATTCAACCTACCCATCGTTGGCACGTCTGACCTATGTGTCCTGGTCGTCGGAGCAACTATAGTTGAACCGCCCGCCTCGATGAACACCACCAAGTTGGTGGTCAATGTGACCATCGCCGACATCGATGACCCGGTCGGTGCCACCTTGGCCACAGCTGCGGAGTCAGCCATGGCCTGGTCAGCATCACCGGCCACCACAGTGTTGATCGCCCCATCGTTCCTCGGCAACGGCGCATGAGTGTTGTCAAAACAACAAAAGTTAATTTTAAATTTATTTTAGCTACTCGGATACAATTGATAGCATCCAACTGACCACGTTGACTTCTAGAATGCTAACCTCTTTACTCATCGAACAAAACCCAACGTTTCTTCGAGAGGCGGGGGTAGAGGCGGTGGTGGTGGTGAAGATGACTTTGATGATGACTACACCACAACACCGCCAGTTGTTGGTCTTGCCTTGGACATCTCTGATTCGGCACTAGCCTCTCTAGGAAAAGACAATGACACCTTTCATGTCCCTTGGGATGCCATTGTTTTCTTCGGCTTCCTCTCCGTAGGAGGGCAAACATCTTTTCCCTTCCTCTTCGCCCTACTCGGCCTAGCATGTGGGTCGATATATTTCTGCCCGACTGCTCAGGGTTGCTCAGGCAATGGTGGTAGAGAGTAGTACACCTCTTGGCACTAAACATTTTTTTATAAGTGACCATCCGGGAGGTGAAATTATAAAAATACAAAAACAACACAAAAATATCTTACCGGCGATCAGTGGAAGCTGAGCTTGAAGGCTCACGCAGCAGTGTCAGGGTTGAGTGACAATCGACCAGAGAAGATCGCCCTTACCCGCTTCTTCGCTTAATCCGAGCCTGAGGACTCGGCTGACTCCCGGACAGGGTCACTAATGGAGGAAGAGATTGAACTGAAGATTGATGCCAAGATAGGCCTCACGGAGATGAACAAAAATGGTGATATGCAAGATAGAGTTAGGATTCAACTTGCAAATAGAAAATATCATAATGAGGAAGGACTACATGAAGAAAAAATGGACCGGCACATCGAGCCCGTGAGAAAATAAAGACTCAAAAACCACTAGTTTTTTTGGTGTTCGAGGTCGGGAAACCCTCACCGACCATCGAACACCAAAGAGACAGCGTTCTCGCCAAGATAATACCAGTTTTCTCCAAGAGCTTGAACTCCCACTTCGTCAACTCCGATTTCTTGAATGCCACCAATCGGTCCACCTCAACATGAGGATCAATGGCTGCCATGGGAACCAAACTCAGAGGTGCAATTGTTCAGAAAGTGAAGAGTGACCTATCCTTGCGGTAGCAAACTACACACCAACAGTGGCAGCTAGGGTTGAGTGGTGCTAGCGAGGAAGGGCTCGAGCGTAAGGAAGATGATGAAGACAAAAGAAAAAAGTGTGTGGAAGGATTAAATGCCTGAAAGAAGGCTATTTATAAGCCAATCGTGTGACGGTTCGAGCCCCCAAAGCACCACGATTGCTATGGGACGAGTCTCAAGGAAATATTCAACATTAATTCAGCCAATCAACATGTTTTTGATGACTTCATCTAACCGTTGGTTGTAGGTCCAGTGACCTCCAGTGGAAGACAAATCGACGCCCGTCGCCTTAAACTGACATGTGCTTGCGAAAGGTCTTGGTGGTTGTGCATGTCCCATTGAAGCTGTCAGATGCCAGTCTGCGCCAACAGAAGCCTTTTCACCAAAGGGACCATATGCATCCCATTATGCTAGACTACTCTAACTGACAGCTTATCGCCAAAAAAACACTTAAAGGACCTAGCTATCTCCCTATTCATGTCGGTTTCATCGGACGCCAACACGCCGAATATATGGGATTTAAATCCCTCTTCTCCATTAGACACCAATTGCTCAGAGATTCAAACGTCTATTGAGTTTTCCTTTGGGAAAAATCCCACCATTTTTACTCCACCAAAATCACTACTCCTAGAGTTTTTTATTTAAGAAACTCTAGGCTCAAGGAATACACCCGGCAAGTGCACTTGAGCAGTGCACTTACCAAGAAATTTTTTGCCAAAGATAAAATCTAGAGCCCTTTCTAGCTTCTCGACTTCATCTATGTACCGTAAAGAGTCTAAGGACTGTTGTCTGGGATATGACCCCATGATACCTCTTGAATGGGTTTGTGACGATTGAGTGGAGGATGGGTCAATAGATGCAACATTAAAGACAACAAACCAACAATCGGATTCACCAAACAATCAAGTAGCAGTCGAGGATATGAAGACTCTCCGAGTCTAGCACTCAGGATGTTCCTTCTACTGTCGGCACTCGGACGGTCGCAATCAATTGTCAGACCACTCCATTAAACTTCACCATGATTAATTTTCTAATCGATACAGTTGATTACGCTTGGAGTTATCACATATGAACTGACCGTTTTACAATATAATTGATCATTAGTGGGCACTTTAATTATAAATTGTAACCCTAACCCCTCTCATATATAAAAGGCCAGGGGATCCTATTAGAGGCACTTTTTCTTAGCTGAAGACATTTGTTCATACGCTTAAAGTTATTTTTAGTCCTTAAGACTGTACTACACACATGAGTAGAATTGTTATCATTCGGGTCATTGACTAAGATAACAATCGAGATTCATCCACATAACTCTCCAAACCCTAACCAAAACATTAGGGCGGGTACTCCATAGTATACTGTTGTTCGTACACAAAGACAAAGACAAATTCCAATTCACAAATGAATACCACCCCAAATACGATAAAAAAGCATATTATAGGTATCCCATGAGGAAAAATAAATGGTTTGCCCCCGAAATAAACTAACTAATATGATGCAATTTTTTATTTGTGCAAATGATTCAAATTTTACTTACGAGGCTAGCTCATAGAAATCAATCAATCAAAATAATGTTAATTGCTGAATATTTTCGCACTCTTCTGATTTTGTAGAATTTTAAACATAAAAAATATGTTTTAATAAAATATTACGAATTGAAGTTAAATTAACAAGCAAGAAAAATAAAAATAAAAATAAATTGTTAGTAATAAATTGTAACTGAATATTTTTAATTTTTTTATGTTTTTAAATACGTACCAGAAATTTTTCAGGCAAAGGAAATAATTTTAAGGCAAAAAATAATATTTTAACATTTATTTAATCGTAAATCCTTAAAAATATCTCTTTTTCTTTGGATCAGAAGTAATCCGACTCTCTTTCTCTCCCCTGCACACACAGTCCGCTTTTAATCTAATAAAAAAATATAATTAGTAAAATGATAATTAATTAGTGAAATATGGTCATAGCCGTGGACCATCGTCTAGGAGATCCTAACCTTTTATTTTCTTTTGTTAAATTTCAACCTTTCATTCTAATTTACACGTTTATTAATGGATATCACACATTTATAAATAAAAAACGTGAAATCAACGAGAGTGATCTTTGCATGTTATACATACGCCTATATGATTAGTGCCACCATATTTAATTTTCATTACTTCTTAAACATTGCAAATATACCATGCATACATATGTTTATATATATATATATATATATATATATATATATATATTATACATGTAAATTTATATTTTCGTGACATCTATATAGTTGTTAAATATACTGACTGATATATTGGGTGTAATACCATACATACCATATATACCATGCTTGAATATTTCACGATGTTATTTCTTTTACTTTTTACCAGGACGATAGCACGAGTACCCTGATAGTATTCGATAAAAGTTATTTGGATCGTTCGAATATCCATTTGTATTTGTTGTTTTTTAGTCATGTTGTGTTCATATACGTATCAAAAAATATTTGTATTCATTCTGTGGTGACAGAAACTATCCAAACCGATTACATCCTAATATACAGCAGTTTGTTTATTTTGCGGGCAAATTACTCATCTCTTGATAAGCAATATATAAGCTCCTGTTCGGTTTTTTTAGTCCACGACTAAAGTTTAGTTTTTAGTCCATAGACTAAACTTTAGTCTAGATCCTATTTGGTTCCATGGTAAAGTCTATAAATGCAGTTAAACAAATACTTTTTTACCTCTAGACTAGTACTCTTCTCCCTGTTTTAGCGTCATAAATACGAGGGTTAGGGTGTCTTTTGTACTGTTTAATCCAATTTTAATTTACATGTTTAGCACTTTAGGAACTAAAAATATTACAAAATAGACTACTAAAGTTTAGTTCTAAGCCCTTGTTTGGTTCAGACTCTGTTTGGTTCCATGTACTAAAGTCTATAAATGCAGTTTAACAAAGACTCTTTTACCCTTAGACTAGTATTCTTCTCCCTGTTCTGGCGCCAAAAATGCGAGAGTGAGGGTGTCTCTTGTGCTGTTTAGTTCAATTTAGTCAACTTTTTTAGACTAGAGAACTAAAAACTTTAGTCTAAAATTTAGTCCACCTGTTTAGTACTTTGGAGACTAAAAATATCACAAAACAGAGAACTAAAGTTTAATATTAAAGAACCAAACAGTCAGTAAGTAACCAAACAAGTCCTGACTGACATTCGTTTTAGTATTATTTATTCCAATCCGATTTTTTTTTAAAAAAAAACCAAACTCATCCGCTCAGGAGGATTTAACTGCTAGCCCGGTTTGCAGTCTATGCTCCGTGGGCTCGTGCCTCCTCTTCGGGCGCGGATACCGCGGCGGGGGATGGCTGCTCCGCATCACGGCCCACACCGCTTCACGTGGGTTTCGATCGTGCGACGACGACGACCACGAGGCGGAATATTCCGCCGCATCTCTCCGATATCCTCTTCCTCCCGCTGTACGGTTGAATACGAGTGATGTTAGTTGGATTTGCCGTCTTGTTATTAGGCTAACAAATAGACGATGAATTCTGTTTTGGTTTACAAACTTAGTATTATACAAATGGTGAGGGTATGTTTGGGAGGTATCAATTCCTACCCATTTCACCGAATGGATTAGAATTTTAAAATAAAATCACAAGCTCATTCTCGTGCAATGGATCGGTATTGAGACTTCCTAAACAAACTCTGAGTGTTTAGGGAGTCAACGGGATAATACAACCTTGTAAAAGAGTAGCAGCTTCATACTTCATAGCTTCTTACCTGTTGGCCGTTACCAAACGACAAGACAAGACGGCGAGGGTTCCGAGAGAAAGGGAAGGCCGCGCCGCCGCTGGCGAGCGATGGGGGAGGCGAGGCGGACGCTGCTGCTGGTTAACCTGGCGTCCATCATGGAGCGCGCCGACGAGGCGCTCCTCCCGGCTGTGTACAAGGAGGTCGGGGAGGCGCTACACTCAACACCCGCGGAGCTGGGTGCCCTCACGCTGTGCCGCTCCTTAGTGCAGGCCGCGTGCTACCCGCTAGCCGCCTACGCCGCCGTCCGCTACGACCGCGCCCTGGTCATCGCGCTCGGCGCCTTCCTCTGGGCGGCCGCGACCTTCCTCGTCGCCATCTCCGACAGCTTCCCCCAGGTCTGAGCTCCCCCGTCCCCCTCCCCCTCGCGATATTTCGGTTCCATCTTTGGTTGCCGTTGGATACTCCTATCCTATGTCTTGCCTAAGGTTGAATCCCGTTCGTTGCAAAATTTTACCAATTCAGTTCAGATCGCAATACGGATCGAAGGACCGACTCATTTGAGCATATGAGCATTTGAACGTGCTGTTCTTAGTTTTTGTCCTGGAATTGCACCTGTCACCCCTGAGTTGCATTGTGCAATTACACCGAACTGAGCTGTTTCCACTTTCCATTGATTTAGTAATAAAACATTATACAATGCAGTAATATATTTCAGAGCCAGTTTTAAATTTGGAGGCACGATTGTCCTGGCCGTTATCTTTATTGTTAGGGAAAATTCCTAATGCGTCATTACAATTTTCAAGAATTTGAAGATTGCGTGAGTGTGGTGGCTGTCTCAGTGACATAGGGATAATATATTTCCAAACCATGAAAATAATGACACATTTCCAACTTTCCCTTATTGTTATGTCATATGTGAGATCTCTTATTAGAAAAGGTTGGTAGAACATGTTCTGTTGGTTTGTTGCCAAGTTATGGCATCCAGAGAAACACTGTTGCATCCAGAGAATTAGGAGTTTACATGACTTTTATCTTAGTTGGAATAATAATTATTTTTGTGTAGATAGCCGTGGCAAGAGGAATGAATGGTATTGGGTTAGCGCTTGTCACCCCTGCTATTCAATCTCTGGTGGCAGACTACACCAATGACAATTCACGGGGGTCAGCATTTGGATGGCTTCAACTTACTGGAAATTTGGGATCTCTGATTGGAGGTTTGTTCTCCATCATGCTATCATCGACTACATTCATGGGCATTGCTGGTTGGCGCGTTGCGTTTCATATTGTTGCTCTCATCAGTGTCTTAGTTGGTACATTGGTTCGCCTGTTCGCTGTGGATCCTCATTTTGTGAATTGCGGAAACAACAAGCAGCACTTCCGGAAGTCTAGATGGAGAGAAATGAAGGATTTGGTGCTAGAAGCTAGGGCTGTTGTCAAAATACCATCTTTTCAGATCATTGTAGCTCAGGGAATCACAGGTTCATTTCCATGGTCTGCCCTATCATTTGCTCCAATGTGGTTGGAGTTAATGGGATTTACACACGAGGGAACTGGAATTCTCATGATCACATCTGCAGTAGCAAGCTCCCTAGGAGGACTGCTAGGTGGAAAGATGGGGGACTATCTTGCTAAGAGCTATCCAAATTTTGGTAGAATAGTCATATCTCAGATAAGCTCAGCTTCTGCAATTCCACTTGCAGCTTTGTTACTGCTTGGCTTGCCGTACGACCCATCTACTGGTTTTGTGCATGGTTCTGTTATTTTCATTGTGGGATTTTGCATCTGCTGGAATGCTCCTGCTACTAACAAGTAAGATTCTGTCAAAAAAACGTTTAACATTTTTAACAGTTAGTAAAGTATTGTTTTTGGGCACCTGTAATCCATTTTGGAATTTGTATAGTTCATGCCCAGGGTAAAATAATAAATTATAATAGTGAAATGTGAACTAAAGATATCCTACATAATGTATGTGTTCTGGATGATGAACTTGCCTTTTCATAATTTCTAGATTAGAGCCTTAAGGCATCACATAAGTTTTTGAATCAAGGAGGGTTCACGTATTTTGGCATGGCACTATGGCAGTATGGCACAAAAAAACAGCAAGACGCCTCAAATATTCCTTCTTATTCAGATAAAAAAATTCCTGCTTATTGAACTATTGGTACCATGTTGAGACTCTTGTTACTAATTTGTTTTGCATGTAGCCCGATATTTGCAGAGATTGTTCCTGAGAGATCAAGGACCAGTATTTATGCACTCGATCGTTCCTTGGAGTCTTTGTTGTCTTCGTTTGCTCCACCGATTGTTGGGTATCTTGCAGAGCATGCTTACGGCTACAAACCAATCACTTATGGAGTCAGCATAGGCACTGTTGAGAGGGATAAGGAGAATGCTGCTGCCCTAGGCAAGGCTCTTTACACGGCAATTGCAATCCCTATGTTACTCTGTGGCTTCATCTACTCCCTATTGTACCAAACATATCCTCGGGACAGGGAGAGGGCAAGAATGGACATGCTGATAATGTCAGAGCTGCAGCAGATTGAAATGGAAAGATCTCAACAGGCAAGTGGTTATTACAATGGGGAAGATGTATCGGTGATTGATAACGAGTATGGGGAGGAAGGGTTGGATGCTGACGATGATGAGAAAACACTAATGCTCACCGAAATTGGGCAAAGTGCAGCTGCCAAATGAGCTACATATGAGATTTCAGGCAAGCATTGTGATTTAAATTATCACCAGGTCTGTGTCCATTATCTTCAGTAACCATACGAGTTTTGTTTTAGTTTTACTACAGTTTGACATGTAAATATATAATAGTTCGTGCATTTCATTTTTTTATCTTATCTTCCGACAAATTGACATCTAGCTCGTACATTCATAGACGGATAAATCTATGCAATGCCCTTGTTCGATCATTTTTGGCACAGCTGGGATACTAATGTTTCGAACTGATTAACATGGATAGTTGCATGTGTCACACGTTGTTCAGCACATGGATAGCATGCCGATCTTCGTGGCGACGATATACACAACAGATATTAATGCCACAATTTATTCTGCCCAACCCTCCACTTTAGAATGCATTGATTTCATTTATTCCGTTGAAACAGAGAATTTCGTAAGGAACAGTTCCTTTGCTCACCATAAACTGGAGTTGCAAATTGCAACAGACAACCTTCAATTCCATTTTTTATGCTTACATTGAAGAATTGTCTTTGTCTGGATGGAAACAAAATTGATAGCACAATCCAAGAAGAACCCTTGCAGCGACTGAATAATCCCCACAATAGCGGCGGATCTCGCTGTCAGATCCAGCTCGGTTGCTCCCTCCAGGTCAACATCCTCATCCAAATCAATTGAAGTATAACTTCACAACAACACGCTTGCTCCGCCTCTGCTCCCAATTTTAAGTATGCGAGAAGAGGACGCCTCTGCTCCCCCGTAAGCGAGAAGAGGAGAGAGGTGCGGGGTTGGAGGCGCTTGCGGTCACCGCTCCGGCAAATCGGTCCTCCTCAACGACGCCGCGGCGAAGATGGGGAGGGAGGTGGAGGCGGATGCGGCGCGGCGGCGGCGGTGGACGCTGGTGCTGGTGAACCTGGCGTCGGTGCTTGAGAAGGCGGACGAGGTGCTGCTCCCGGCGGTATACCGGGAGGTGGGCGCGGCGCTGGGCGCGTCTCCAACGGCGCTGGGCTCCCTCACCCTCTGCCGCGCGATCGTCCAGGCCGCGTCCTACCCGCTCGCCGCGTACGCCTCCGCGCGCCACAACCGCACCAGCGTCATCGCCGTTGGGGCCATCCTCTGGGCCGCCGCTACGCTCCTCGTCGCCCTCTCCGGCACCTTCCTCCAGGTCAGCTCTCTTTCGCAAGCTCACCGACACAACCAACCCCAAGCCTACAGTTCCGCACCGGCACCGCACCGCACGCTACGGAGTTATCCGAATATTCCATTTTCGATCAAGATTTTTTTACATACGAAAAATCCACCAAAGATACTACTGTGTCCTGACCGGTGGGCCAGCATTGTCTTGCCTTTCATTGACAACGTAGGTCCGATAAGATCCTGTCCCATATGTCAGTGAGAGAAAGGTCTGGATGAACTGAATATTTTTGTGGCGCGCGCAGATGGCAATCTCGCGGGGACTGAACGGCATCGGGCTCGCGCTAGTGCTCCCGGCGATCAGCTCGCTCGTCGCCGACTACACCGACGACCACACCCGCGGCTCCGCGTTCGGGTGGCTGCAGATGACCTGCAACCTCGGCTCCATCCTGGGGGGCTCCTTCGGCGTGCTGCTCGCGCCGGTCACCTTCCTCGGCGTCGCCGGGTGGCGGGTGGCCTTCCACATCGTCGCCCTTGTCAGCGCCGTGCTGGGCGTCCTCATGTGGCTCTTCGCCGCAGACCCGCGCGCCAAGTCCAAGACCGCCTCCTCCGCAGCGGAGGAGGCCAGGGGCCTGCTCCGCGACGCCAGGGGAGTCATCGGCGTGCCCACGTTCCAGATCATCGTCGCGCAGGGGATCGCCGGGTCGATACCCTGGTCGGCGCTCAACTTCTCCGCCATGTGGCTAGAGCTCGTTGGCTTCACGCACTGGGAGACCAGCGTCATCACGGGGCTCTACCTGTTCGCCACCGCCCTCGGCGCGCTCTTCGGCGGGCTCGTCGGAGACCCCGTCTCCCGGCGGTTCCCGAACACCGGGAGGATCGCGCTAGCGCAGATCAGCTCGGCGTCGGCGCTCCCTCTCGGAGCCGTCCTGCTGCTCGCTCTGCCAAACAACCCGTCGACCGGCGTCGCTCACGCCGTCGTCTTCTTCGTCATGGGGTTCGCCATATCCTGGAATGCAGCATCCACCAACAAGTATATCACTCACTTTACACACACTGAACATTTCATATCTGAATCTGCATTGCTATCCTGCTAGATCTTATACATTCCGTTGCTGATTGTGCAATGCCTCTCTTCCTGTCCAATGCAGTCCGATCTTCGCAGAGGTTGTACCGGAGAAGGCAAGAACAACGGTTTACGCTCTGGACAAATGCTTTGAAGCAGTGTTTGCTTCCTTTGCGCCTCCGATCGTCGGTGTTCTAGCAGAGCGTGTATTTGGGTATAAGCCGGTCTCTTCTGACGCAAGCGTCGAAACAGACAGAGAGAATGCAGCTGCATTGGCGAAGGCAGTGTACACGGAGATCGCTGTGCCAATGGCCATTTGTTGCTTGACATACTCCTTCCTGTACTGCACGTATCCTCGAGATAGAGAACGCGTGAAACGGAAACTTTTGATAGCATCAGATGATCAGCAATGCCAAGAAGCCAGTGAAAGTCACTCAAGTGGGAGTTTTCTACAGGAAGATGAAGAATTTGCTGTTAGTTCTATAAATCAGTTGTTAATATCTGCAAGAGAGTAGTATCCAATGAAAGATGGCAAGAAAAGGCAGCTTGTTGTCTCTTGCATTGTTTCTATCCTCTTCTTAATAAAAATTTGACTGGCATCTTCGCCAGTCCAGCGAAAAAAGGCAGCTTGTGACCTTGTGTTACAGGTCTTGCAATCTTTCAGTTTCAGACAAAGTCTGGAACTTTGCATTCAGGTGCTGATTCTCCCAATTATGCATCGGCTAATAGTCAAGAGATTCGACTTAATTAAATGAACTCCTGTAAGGCTGTGAATAAGTGGTGCCATCGTTCTTCTAAAATTTGTTGTCCTTGATTACAGTTTTTTAAAGAAAGCGAGAGGTTCGCCTGCTTGAATTAACAGACGAATAGTGGTTTCACAGACATAAAGATCATTTATTAAGACATTGGAAGAGGATAGAGAGAGAGAGAGAGAGAGAGAGAGAGAGAGTACCGCATAGAGAACAAATAGCCTAATCAACAGGGAGAGACGAAATTAGGCAAAACAGCTAGATTTAGCTAGATGTAGGGTTTCCACCTCGACCGCCGTCAAATCCACTATTGTTTGGATTGAGTTGATAGAGTTTTGGAAAATTCTAAGGCTGCTTTCTTTCCGACTGAGCGTAAATTAGAAAACCATTGAATTGCTTATAGTAAACTTTTGGGACGAGTCAAGATGCTTGTTGCCACCAACATTGTGCGTTACTGCTGGAGGAAGAATGTGGGATACCAGAGATATTGTAGCTAAGAAGGAGCGGTGCCCAGACCTGTTGTGTGAAATGGCAATGACAAGTTAAGTATTTCGGCGTTTCAAACGCGATAAGAGTCTGCGCATAGGATTGCAAGGCCAACCTCTTTTCAAGAGGTTATTAGCCGTTAAAATCTTTTGTTTTAATAACATCTATAGGAAAAAATTGCATTTAGGTTATGTCGGAGCCTTCTAAAGGTTCGAATGGATGATTGTTCTGCAGAGCTTTGTAAGCGGACTCGGAGGAGTAGGATTCATTTTTTGTCCATTAATTTCCAAGTTATGTCATCTGCGATGCTAAGCTATAGTGTTGTGTGATAAGAAGATATTGGCAATATCACCGTACAACTTAGCATTATTTGTTCACTTGTAATTGAGAAACCCTTAAAATTTGTCTTGTCATTAATCAGAACTGGCGAGGTAGGTTCTTACTGGTTATTGTGCCTATCTTGATTAGCTGGTTATTTTCCTTTCGGTTATATCAATAAAATGGACAATTGCGCTGTATAGCATGGTGACTAATAGTAGTTAGTGCAGTACTAGAAAAAATGCTAGAAGGTTTCCAAACTGCCATCTAGAACAAGCCTATGTCTTGGGCTTTCACAAACATTAGAGGCTGGTTTGGGAGCCCAAAATCCCAGCCCATTCCCTAGGGATGGGCCGGGATTTTAGGCTAAAATCCCGGCCCATCCCCAGGGAATGGGCTGGGATTTTTGGCTCCCAAATCAGCCCTAGGTGGGCTTGTTGAGGCCCACGTGGTTTGTATTGGCTGAATACGAGTTTGTACTCTATACACAAAATTACACGATTGTAGTTCTCTCGGTTATCTTTGCGTGTTTCCTCTATTAATGTACAGTCGATAGTTGTATCTTCTTCGTTCTCCCGTCTTTTCCTTAGTTTGATTAGAGCTCTTTCCTTTTTAGAGTCCATTTGGTATGGATTCTATGTCTTGATTCTTCGTAGAATCTATACCAAATGCTGAAAACCACACTTAATTCGAGGAAGAATCGCTTCATACAGATTCACGTTTGTTTACACAGCTAAACTGAATCACCTAAATAGCTGCTTCCCACGTGAATCGGTTGCGTTGTGCACTCTCTGTCCACTCGCATCCCCTTCGCCCTCTCCTGGCGCAGCTGCGTCCACCTCCGCACGGCGTCGCCCCTCCACAGTCAACAAGACGCCACCTCTCCGCAGTCCGCACGGCGTTGCCCCTGTGCAGTCGGCACACCACCAGCCCTCTGCCAGTCCGCACAACGCCGCCTCTCCGTAGTCCACACGATTTGAGATCAAAGTCAGCCCCTCAGCGCCGTCCGATTTCAATCGGACGGGCGTGTGAGGGAGGCTTCGCACCGATAGAACTCACTTTGCAGGAGTCTTCGGAGAGAGAAGAGGGCTTCGCACCGTCCGATCAAGATTGGACAGCTGCGGAGCTAGACTGCCCTCTGCAGTCACCCCTCCGACTGCAGAGGAACCGCTCCCAATCCACACAGCGCAACCCCTCTCTACGATGGTGTCCCTCTGCAATTGGTGAGCTAGAGAAAAACTAAGGGTGATGGATCACTTTATGAAGTACACCATATTAAATCTAAACAATACACAAAAGATAAAAAAATACTAATAATAACTAAAAAAAATTGAAACCAGATTCCTCGTAACTCCGTGGACCCCATGCGGATCCGCTCCCACCCCTCCGCACAGCCCCTCCCTTTCTTGGTGTCTCCTTCACCGGCCATCAAAATCACACTGCCGGCAAGGTTTGTTTGTGTTCTTCTCTCATCGTGCATTCTATTTCTTCATATGTTGTTTATTGATCACAAATGACAGCATTCCACCATATTCTCAGCTTTAGTGAGTGCTTCACTTTGATTTGATGGTTTTGGTCATATATCTGCTTCGATTTACATTTGACAAGGTGCAAGTGTTTGACTGAACCTGTTATCAATCCTAAAGTTTCTCTTTACTGAATATTGATGTTACAATTTTCATTTCTTACAATAGAATCGTTTAACGGTCTGCTGTGTAAAGTAGATATCTGTGGAAATGTTTTACTTTGCATTCAGCTATTGATCAGTTTACACATTTGTACCTCTAGCTGAATCAAGCATTGTACCGACGTAGTGTTGTTTTGCCTGCCATTTTCCCTTGGCCCAAAAGTTAGACGGTTTATTTGCCACTCCTCAAACTCTTAAGCACCTATTGATATTTACTTGGGTTTAACTTTCATATACTAATGATTTTCCTGGCTGATGTTTTTTCATGTTGCTCTAAGACTATCTAAGCACATTTGTTATAACCGTTTGCAATGCACGTTTATATATAATACATATAATATATTATAATTTTTAGATGTATATTTTGGAACAAGTCATTTCTACATTTTTTAAGTTACATAATTCAATAATTTATGACATATTTTTTGTTACTAAAAGCTAAAAAATACTAAGGGAATGTAAAAAGATCAAGGGTGAAGTAGTCGGTTTATACCAACATAGTCTTACATGAATCAGAATCTAGTTATCTATCCAAACGATTTTCTAGCTGGTTCAGATTCATTACAGAATCAATTCACTGGAAACAGAATCAGAGTATAAAGAATTAGAATATGGAGTCATACCAAACTACATATCCTTAGTGTATTTTTTCACCAGGTGTTCCTTGCGCTTGGGAGTAGTCCAAATTTTTTCCAGAGCTTGCATCTCCGTCTTGCTATTATATTATATTATATAGGAGTTAGGCTAGTGACGAGGCCATGGCCTATTTATTTAGGGGTGACATGATGTTGTTGGTTTTGGCGTTTTTATTTTTTTCTTAATTACTAACTCAAGTAGTCATCTTATATTTTTTTCTTCTATATTAATAGATACCTCACGTTATTTCAAATGGATTGCTTAAAATATTACAGGATTGCGAGCGACAAGTCCTATACACAAAACTCTGATACGAGCGACCCCAATGGATAGGCGAAGTAAAACATGTGTGTATTCACTATTTAATACCACATTTCCCTCGAGTAAAACTATTAGTCCAACTAGAAACGGCATGAAAAAACTTGTAACAATATATTTCAATATTTATAAAAAAGACTCTGATTGATACCGTGTATTCACTTACAGGGCACAACGAAGAATTTTCACAATATAAAGCAGAGAAGACTGCCGTCAATTTAGCTTGCTTTAGTAACTGAGAACATCATATCGAATCCATTTCTGACAAATGTGAAATCAACAAGCTAGCCCACATGCTCTGCAAAGACGCTCAACCTCAACTTCTGATAAGAAGATATTACCGCCAGCAAACCGACTGGTGTACGACGAGATGTTTCCGTGAGAAAAGTGTGACTGAGTGAAACAAAAAATATTTTAAAAAATCTAAATTATATCCTCTAAGTAAGTTTGCTAATAAATTGTTTGAAAAGGTCCATATTGTAAAAAAGTTCAGTTTACACCTTCGAAGGGTACTTTTTTAGTGACATCACGAAACCATGGGTGGTTTTGGCTGAAAATGCGGCTGACGTGGCTATGTGATAGCAGATTAACGAAAATGTTTAATAGTTCAAATTTGACATATTTCAATATAAATTCTAGTAACACACTTAATAAATTAAAAATCGTAAATTGATCCAGAAAAACACCAAATTTTTACATAAGATAAGATACGTTGTATTTTGATCGTAGAAAATTTTTGAATTCAAACAAAGATTTAACCAATGATTTTCTTTAAAACCCAATTCATTCCTTCTTTAAATCTTTATTAGTCTTGGAGAATCTCCATATTTCTTAACATCGTACGTGGAAACTTTCTCAAAATATTTTTAATTTTTTATCACAATATTTATATATTATATCATAATACCATGACAAGTCTCGTATTTTTCAGACTTCATTTGGTTTTTTTAGAATGAAAAAATCATTAACCTCCACGTTGTCGATCGAGTATCGTAACCAAAATTTTATTAAATTTAGTTTATAAGAACTAAAATAAACTTAAAATATAAATATGATTTTTATATAAAATTTTGTTTATTATTTCAAGCACCTACAGTTCAAATTTTACCTATTTTAATTTAAATCCTAAAAATATACTTAATAAATTAAAAATAGCAAACTGACCTAGAAAAATACAAAATTTTTACATGGAATAAGATGTGTTATATTTTTGGGTTAATTTTTTCCGTGCCATTACAATTTTTGCGGTTTGCCAATATGCCATCGATGTGTCACTGACATATGGGGGCCGCCACAGTCACTGACAGTGGCATATAGGCAATTTCTGAAAATTATAATGGCATGTGAGTAATTTTCCCTATATTTTTAATGTATAAAACTTTTAAGCTCAAACCAAATTGAAAATATCGCATAGGCTCTTTTGGGTTTGCCAAGTTATTCATAACCATTAACTTACTTTAAAATTTACTTCAATATAATCATTCCAACTTGTACGTGGATTATTATATTCATGGTGATTTATGTGGTGTGAATTATTACTTGTTACTTGTTTGTTATGATTGTGTATCAAGAATTATATTATTCATGATATCCGATGAATATCCATAATTATATTTGTATCTTCTTTGTATTCGTGTCCACTGATATCCAATTCCGTATCCATTTCTAGAATATATGAATCCAAATTTAAATAAAAAAATTATGATTCATTTTCGTACCTACAACCACCCTCTCACTCACCATGGCCGATGCCATCCTCGCACATGCCAATGTCGCCCTTTGCTGATGTGCCACCCTCTCGCCGTCTTTCTTTTTCTCCTTTTTATCCGATCTGTTGAAAATTAAAACTTAATGATCTAATTAGTTTTATATTAGCATAATAGATAGTTAGTTCCTGCAAGGAGACACCTCTTGGGAAGAGGCACAATGAATAGACATGTCCTTTCACATTGTAAACTGCCACCTCTTGGCAAACTATAAATACTTCTTAATAAACACAGAGGAATATCGATTCCTTTTCTTTTCAGATCTTTACATGTTATGAGCACTTCGCTCTCCAAATCGAGCAACAGGAAGAACGAACAGATCGAAGAACAGTTATTCAAAAAAGTGTCCAAATATTGTACTGTTTTAGTAGTATTCTATGCTTTAAGTCCGTGAAAATGTAATATTGTTCATATGTCTAGTATTGTATTATTGTAATGTTCAGTCCAAGTGACAATAAATTAAATATAAATGTCCATTATGTTTGTGAAAATTTCTCGCATTCCCTATGACATTTCTAAAATGATTATTGCAACAAAATTGTCTACATTTCTTGCACTATCGTATAATTTTAAAATTGAGCCCAAATATATATATATATGCAATTGACATTGCCCAATTGGCTTAATTTTCAAACATTATATAATGGAAAATTTTCAAAAACAAAAATAAATGCAAACCTCACATTTAAAATATATGACATATGGTGGAAAATGCATCTACTACACTTGTGTAGACTATGCACCACTGTTGGTGTCGTTTTTGGTCACACGCATGACCTGAGAGATATACTTAACTCTAGTGCAGGTCCTAAATTACCGGGGTTCTAAGTGTACCAATAAGTTTGACCCTACAACTGATAAGGTATATAAAATCATTAGTAGCAACGCCGATCGGCTATTGAGCCAATGGACACGATACACGTCGATACACGCATACCTGTGAAGGGCCATCGGGAGTGATTATGCGATTGGCCGATACGCAACGCCCACTCCATTGGATCGATAGCGAGGAAAGTTGTGCGCTTTACGCTCGAGCCGATCGGTGATCCCCGATGCCAAAAAGATGTAACGTGGGATTAAAAGATAACCTATCAGCTTGTACTCTAATAGAATCTAAATTTAGTATACTAGAGAATGTATCCATACTATTTAAATCATCATGACAGTAAGATCGGACCTAACCAAGATAGTTTCTAAATCATGAATGGCTAACAATTTTTTAACATATCGGACATACTTTATTCAGATGAATGATATACAACATAAACCAGATACAATATACTAAGATATCGAACTGAACCGATGAAGCCTTGAACTAAGACACCTTGTCTACATCGATTTAAGAGATCATAATGATGAAGCCTCAAACCTAGCTAATACACTATAATAAACTAGTGATTATTCTGACTGAACCCGGCATCACAAGAGATCGAAACGATGCAGCCTTGAACGACGCCAACTTAGTCGATATAATCATCGGGGTGACAGGACTCACTTCTTTGCCGGAGATCGGAACGATGCAGCCCAGCTCCAAGTGCAAAGTTTCATCAAGATTAACCTTAAATAAACAAGGATGGCGATTCGCCAAGAGTAGTTTTGTGGTTGTAGTTGTTTTTTTAATCTACCTACTAGATACATATTTATAGTGTGGAGACTTGTCATTCACTATGATTGTAATCGATTCTGTTTTCATATCCATCTTCATCTCTATTGATTCCTCCATATCCGATCACGTACAACATACGGACTCCTTTGACCAGCTTTGACCGGGCTTCTTTGACTTTTGTTGACCATGTCGGGTTCTTACTGAGCTTGGGCCTTAACAAAATTTTGCCATCAACAACCACCTATATGAGATCTACATGACAGTGTGTTCTACTGACTATCTCAAATATCAAATTCTCACATATACAAAATAATGTTAACACAAAGCAATATGATAGAGCATCTACTGATTTTTTTCAGATTATGTGTCATATACACTTATAAAAGATCTACACCATTTTTTGGTGATTATATTCAAATTGTTAACACAAAGAGGTCTACATTATCCAATAATAATTACCTCATATAAGTTAGAAAATCTACACCAAAAGGGTGATTATTTCTTACTTTATATATGAAAATTGAGGTCCACACTAATAGTAAATTCAAACGCTGAATTTTATAATATTTTGCATTTTTTACAACACTACCATGCTGATTTTAATAAAAATACATGGTTTCTACACATGTAGGATACCATAATGGCCAAAGAATTTGATATACTCAACATTGACGACTATAATTACCCAACATGGGCTATTGATGTCAAGGTTACTCTTGCCTCTCATGAGATATTACTAGCAATTGTCTCTCTCCAAGAGGGTGCACAAGACGAAGTATCATATGTCAATAAGTATACTGCACTAGCTGTTATACAAAATCACATCCACCCAGATCTGAAAGCTAAATATCTTTAGGAAGAAGATCCGCGCACTTTGTGGCTTGCCTCAAAACACGATATGAACAGCAGAAGGCAATTATTTTGCCCAAAGCCAGCCATAAATGGACTCAACTCCGACTACAGGACTTCAAATGTATCGAAGATTACAATCATGTCGTTCATAGAATATGTGTTAAATTGTGTTTTTACGAAAAGGAACATTCAGAGGAGGATAATATTGAAAAGACACTTTCAACCATGCTCCCCGCTGATAGGATTTTACAACAACAATATTGTGCCCGCAAATTCATGCAATACTCTGAATTAATGCATGTTTTACTTGAGGTAGAAAAACACGATGAACTCCTTATGAGAAATCATCATCAGCATCCCATAAGTGCTAAACCTTTGCCTGAGGTACATGCATTTTTTTGGAAATCAAACAAGTTTAAGAGATCGTCAAACAATCAAAACAATAGGAACAAATCAAAAACATTTGACAAGAACAACAATCATATTAAGCCAAAATATGACAAATCCAAACTCTATCAAAAGTGTGGCTGCTACAAACACACAACCAAAAAGTGTTGGACTCCAAAGCATCTAGTGGACTTATATCTCAAATCTACGGGACGCAAGAGAAACACTCAAGACGATGGATATGAAGCTCGCTTCAATATTCAAGAGGACACATTCAAGGATGCTAAACACTCCCAAGAAGTTCTTATTACAACTAGTGACAAACCAACGCTCCCGGTGTTTGATGACACGAAACACACAAATGATATGGTTGTGGAGTATACCTCAAATGACATATTTAGAGATTTCAACTAAAATCTCTCTCCATAGCTATAGATATAATTATCAATCTATGTAGAACCTTAATGTAATCAAGTGTTGTAATAAATATATGTCATCCTATAATATTGTCCAAGTACAATATTTACATACTTGTAATTAAAATTATGTCAATATACATGTTATATATATATCTCACAAATTTACTTAAATTTTTTTCTTTTCTAATTATATATAGATCATTTATGAGAACAATCATGGATGAGGAATTATGTTTATTAGTAGACAGCGGCACTACAAACACTATACTTAGGGAAACAAAGTATTTCCAAACTCTTACAAAAACAAAAGGAAATATTTTGACAATCACAAGACGCGCTACTATAATTGTTAGTATTGATCGTGCCATTATTACATTCCCTATTGGTATACAAGTAACAATCGAGAACACATTATTGTACCTTGAGTCAACTTATACTCTCATAAGCTATCACGATATTTGTCTCAATGGTTTTCAGCTAGAAACTCACGATGACAATCAGAAGGAATACCTTCTCATGACTCAAAATAATAGATATGATAAGCAGGTTTTTGAAAAAATTCCATGTCTATTATTCGGATTGTACTACACATACATTAAACTCGTACCACATGTTGCCTATAAAATAATTTTCTAAAATATTGATCCATTCCAAATGTGGCATGATCGCTTTGGACATCTAGGAGTAGATATGATGTGGAAAATTATTAGCAATTTCTTTAAACACGTTCAAAGTTCCCACAATCTTCGGATTTCATGTGTACCGCATGTGCACAAAGCAAGCTAATTTTAAGACCCTCTAAACTTAAAATACAAGCTGAAACACTTAAATTCCTTGAACGCATTCAAGGAGATATTTGTGGGCTTGTTTCACCGTTAACTGGACTGTTAAGGTATTTCATGGTTTTAATTTATGCATCTACACGATGGTCCAATGTGTGTCTCCTTTCCACACGAAACCCTTCTTTTTCCAAAATAATGAGCCAAATAATAAAATTAAAAGCTCATTATCCAGAACACCGAATTCAAACAATTTGAATGGACAATGCTACTGAATTCTCCCCTAAGGCTTTCAATGACTATTGCATATCTTTAAGGATTGAAGTACAACACTCGATTCCATATGTCCATACTCAAAACAGTTTAGTTGAATCCTTGATTAAGTGACTTAATTTTATTGAAAGACCACTTTTACAAAATTACAATTTACCAACATCATGTTCACGCGATTTTACACGCCGCAGACTTAATTCAATTGCGACCAACTGCATATCACGAAACATCTCCTCTATAATTAGTACGCGGAAATCTATCAAGAATTTCCCATTTGCATAAGTTTGAGTGTGCCACTTATGTACCAATCTCACCACCACAACGTACCTCAATGGGATCACATAGAAAAATGGGAATTTATGTGGGGTAGAAATCTCCGTCAATAATAAAGTACCTTGAACCTCTAACTAGGGATTTATTCACTGCCTGGTATACATACTGCATCTTTAATGAGGAGCATTTCATAGTATTAGGAGGATAATTACAAAACCACAAAGAATGCCCTGAAATCAACTGTTATGATAAAAGTATCTCAACCTCTTATCCACGTACATAAGAAACTAAACTACAAGTTCATAACTTGCAAAACATAGCAAATAACATGTTAGATTCTTTTGTAGACTATAAGGATGTTACAAAATCTTATAATCCTGCCATAAAAGTGCCGAAAAAATTAGAGGTACTGGTCATAACTACTCACACTCCTACTCCTACAGTCCAAAGGAAGAGGGGGAGAAGTACGACCTAAATACAGAATTCAGCTACCAGAAAGTCAAAGGAACCAAAGAAGAAAACTTTTCAATCTAAAGTGACTTCCATCAAGCAATAAAGGAAACATATGAAAAATACTTCTAAAACACATTCTACAAGTAGAATTCAACCACGAGATAACAATAATAAATTGGTTAATATACACCAAGTGGATGGGGAACCTCCACAAGAGCCCAGCTCAATAGTACACACGATCAATGACACAGGAAGATCGGAAGACCTGGATATAACCGCATTGGGAAACTACGATGAGTCACGAATGGTAGAAGAAATATCCACTAATTATAGTGAATCTAGAGAATGATTTAATCATCAAACTACAGTCATCGACACATATTTCTCAAATAAGATTGCAAACAACCTTCTAAGTGATCACGACCTAAAGTCCATGGCAGAGTGTAAGACAAGCTCTGATTGGCCCAAATGGAAGGATGCAATTCTTGCAAAAATTGTCAAGTTTTACAAAAGGAAGGTATTTATAGATGTAATACCCACACCTCCAAAGGTATTCCCTATAGGATCCAAATGGGTTATCGTCCGTAAACCTGATGAAAATAATATAGGGGTGAGTGAGAAACCAAGGGTTGGTTTCGGAGTGTGATGAGTGATTGACAGAGTTTAACCTCTGGTTCGAAGGGGTACCTCTGAAGGGGGTTCTGAGGTTGGAACTCCGAAGGTGTTCGGAGGTGGTTTCACCGAAGGGTTCGGTTGTTTGGTTGCTGCAGCTGTTGCAGCGGAGTGTGCCTGTCGGAGGGGTCTGACAGTACACGATGACTGGGTTGTACCGAAGGTCTCGGTACTTTGGGCGGCACACCAGAGTGTGTGCCGAAGGTTGTTAACCCGGAGAGGTCTCCGGAGCACTGGATACACTTGTCTACTTATCTGTGGTGCGCAGGGGACCGCGGAGGTGACGGATGGTTCGTAGCAGGTGAACCTGGGTCAAGCGGGAGGCTTGATGCTAGTGGAGCGTGGAGCTCCGTCACGGAGGCTGCGAAGGGGTCGAGGTCGGTCCTCGGGTCGAGGTGCTCCAGGTGAAGGCAGTAAGTGCGGAGCGTGGCTCCGTGTGAAGGTACTCCGAGACAAAGTCCTCGGAGGCGAGGCACTTCGAAGGGTACTCCGGATGGAGTGACTTCGGAGTATGGTGGAACAAGTCCTCTGGGGAGGCAAGGCGTTCGAAGTGTGCTCCGGAGGGAGACATTCGAAGGTACCCGACGAAGGTCTCAAAAGTCGAGGCGCGTCGAAGGCATGGTCCAGGTGAGGCTCGTCGAGGAGTGTGCTCGGGGAGAGACACTGCGACGAAGTGCTCATGGAATGCTTCGTGCGGAGGCCTTGGACGAAGGAGGGACTTCGAAGGGTGGTACTCCGAAGGTGGGGCTTCAGAGTGAGGAAGGCTTCGGAGCGAGGCTAGCTCCGGAGCGAGGTTGACTTGTGGTGCTTCGGCCATGCATGGCTTCGGTACACAGACTGATGGAGTTCGAGCCGGTAGCTGTGAAGCCGTGGTGGTCCACTTCGAGGGTGTTGGTGCGAAGGCCCAAGGGCTTTGACGGCTTCGGCTCAAAACCGTCACTGTATCGGAGACTAACTTCGGTGAAGCGAAGGCCATCAGGCTCAAGGCTTCTCACCGAAGCTACCGCACCCCTCGCGTGCGAAGGGGGCTCCGGAAAGGTCAAAGACTGCAAAGGCTGACATTGTCTGCTCTGCAAAAAGCTGACGCTGTCCCCTCTGCAAAGCTGACAGAGAAGCCTCCAGAATAAAGTTGACTACCTTTTGTACCCCTCTGTTCTGTAGAGACAAAACTGGTGTAAACCCTAGGGGTAAAGTAGTCATTTCACTTAGGGTGAATTGTGGCTATAAATATGGGGGCTGGGTAGGTAACATTTAACACTTTGAGCATTTACTGTTGAGCTCCTGTACTAGCCCCCACATACGTTGTATTCATCCAGTGAGTTCTTTTACTGTGTTCCTTGTTCAAGCGGCGAAGCCCTGCTTCTGTGTTGTCTTTCTGCTTGAACTTGTTTGCATACCTCGCAAATTGTAGTGCACCGAAGCCTGTCTAGGCGAAGTGTGTTTTGTGCGAAGTGTGCTCTTTAGTGTGCATTCGCTCTGTGTAACAGGAGGCCAGACCTCGCTGCTTACTAGCGAAGCCCTGATCGAAGCCCATTTTGCTTCTCGTGACGAAGCCCTTAGCAAAGTCCACATAGTGTGCGTTTAGACCTTCGCAGTACGAAGCCCAGCACCAGTTGCTGTCGCTAAGTATTAGGTCGAAGTCCTTAGAGGGCAGTCCACTCTTGCGAAGGGTTAAGTGCGAAGCCTGCTCGAAGCACCCTGTGTGCGGAGCCTGCACTGACTTAGCAGAGTTGATTTTTCGGGGTTGTAGGTGGAGCGAAGTCTTCTTGGCTTCGAACTTTTGCTCCTTGCGAAGCCTGTGTTCGGAGCCGTCAAATACCTCCGAACCAGACCTTCGAAGGTTGGTGTTCGAAGCCTGTTCCACAGTAGACAGAATTAAAACCAAAGGCTGTTTTAGCCTGAAATTTTAAAAGCTCCCATTCACCCCCCCTCTGGTCGCCGTTTCCGGTCCAACAATTGGTATCAGAGCAGGTTAAGATCACCAGTTGACCTTAACCGGTTTTGTGATCTGTTGGCGACATGGACAGAGCAAGTAAAATTCCTCTGTTCGATGGGACTGACTTTGCATACTGGAAGGTGCGCATGGAGGCTTACTTGTTAAGCCAAGGAAATGCAATTTGGGAGATTGTGGACTCACAATACTCCATCCCTGATACTCGCACCTCTCAAACAGAGAAGGATCAGTATAATGCCAACTCCAAGGCAAGAAATATATTGTTCATTGGTTTGAGTAGAAGTGAGTTTGATAGGGTGCAGCACCTTAGGACTGCTAGGGAAATTTGGTCAACACTCACTATTTTTCATGAGGGCTCTACACAGATCAAGGCCAAGCGCCAAAGCACATACAATCAACAGTATCAGCTGTTTGTGCAGGCACCTGGTGAATCTATAGATGTCATGTTTTCGCGCTTTGATGCTATAGTGAGTAACTTGCGGTCCAACGGGACGCTTGCTTACAATGATCATGATAGGGCTATCAAGCTTCTCTATGCTCTTGACCGTAGCATATGGGAAGTAAAGATATCCAGCATTGAGGAGTCCACATGTTATGACACACTGACCTGTGATGAGCTCTTTAGCAAGCTGAAGTCCACAGAGATTGCCAAGGCATCTCTTGTAGTGCACAGAAGCTCTTTGCCACAGCCATTGGCATTGGTTTCTAGCACTAGCCGTGGCACCGCTGCAGAACCAAGCACATCTGGTACTTGTGTTCTTGCAGATGGTTTTGCTTTGTCCTCCCTGGTCTCCGTCACAAAGGAGCAGGTGGACACTCTGGATGATGATGAGCTTGCTCTCATTGCCAGAAGGTTCACCCGTTTTCACCATGAGAGACGGGATCAGAGGAGAAGTGGTTTTAGTGATTGCTTTGAATGTGGCGACACTTCTCATATCAAGGCAAATTGCCCTAAGCTCAAAAAGAGAGATGAGAGTGAGCGCCCCAAATACCACAAAAAGGAGATGAAACCCTTTGTGAAGGGCAAGCGCGGCAAGGTGGCTAAGAGAGTAGCCAAAGCCGCTTCCAGAGCGTTTGTTGCTGCTCTCAGCGACATCGACACTTCCTCAACTGAGGAGTCGAGCTCTGAGGAGGAGGAGTCCCCAAGGAAGGAGGACAAGAAGGACAAGAAGGGATGAGATTTCACCGGCCTTTGCTTCATGGCCGACAGCGATCACAGCGGCGATGAGCATGACTCATCTGAGGTATCTCTATCATCTGACCAACTATTAATTAAATTAGATGAGCTGAATGAAGTAGTTCTTGGTCAGGATAGATTACTTGTGCAAGCCGCTAGAGAAAGAAAAGACCTTAGACTTATGCTAGAATCTGTTTCTACTGAGTATGTCATGCTTAAGTCTAAAGTAAATGATGCTGAATGTGAATCTTGTTCTATTGTCATGGGTGAGCTTGCTCAGTTGCGTTCTGTACATGCTCAAACTCTTTCTGAGCTTGAGACTGCACAGAAGCAGCTTTTGGTGGTTGATTCTAGACCTCATGATATTATTGAATGCATGAACTGTTCTTTATTACGCGAGAGCATTAATTTACGTGATAAACATGTTCATGATTTAGAGGCTAGATTGGAGAGGGCCGGTAGTTCTAAGGATGTGCAGCCTGTTTGTGACACGTGCATTACCCTTAAGGACCAGCTAGGCACTGTTAGAGAGCGAGCTGAGAACCTCATGTCAGAAAATGAATACCTTCTTTTCGTGGTTAATAAATGCACTGAGGAAAAGGGTAGGATGGATTTGCTCTTGGCCAAGACCAAGATGTGTGCTGACAGAGCAGGGTTAGCTCTAGGTTTGGGTTTTGAGAGGATTCCTTCAGAGACTGGAAACAAAACTGTTTTTACCTCTGTCACTACCCTAGAGAAAGAGAGAGCTTTGTTAGACACCCCATCAGCCAAAAAGCCTACCCGACCACCAAAGAAAACCACTCCTCTTGCCAAGAAAAATCCTCCCAAGAAAACCACTCAGCAGAAGCCCAAGGAGCCTGTGAGAGTTGCTCCTAAGACCCATGAGAGTGCCCCTAGGAGAATTTTTCATTGTTCATACTGTCAGCGGGCGGGTCATTTGGTTGGGTTCTGTTTTCGTCGCATCAAGGATGAGCGACGCTCTCAGGCGATGAGTTACCAGGACATGCATTACCCATCTTTAGGTATGCATGAGTCTGAGTTTTACTATCGTCCTGCTTTTGAGGCTCCTCGTACTTCTCGGAGAGGTTTTGCTCCTCGAGGTGTTCACCATGTTCCATATGGTGGTAGACCCCGGGCGAGTAGCTTTGTACCTCTTCAGAGTAGGAGACCTCGACATGTTGTTCGATCACAGCATGTAGGTAGACCTCGCACTTTGCATCATTCAGATTATCATGTGTGTAGACCGTCTACTTTTACTGTGCCTACTACTCGTGTCACTCAGTGCTGGATGCCTCGTCATTTTTTCACTCACCCCAGCACTGAGCGATCGAGATATTCTTATCATGTGTAGGCGACAGATCGAGGCTTGGAGGGCACGTGGATCATGGACTCCGGTTGTTCGCGCCACATGACTGGAGATGCAGCATGGTTCTCCAACCTCACCACAACCAAGCAAAGGGAACATATCACCTTCGGCAACAATAGAAGGAGTAGAGTGAAAGGTAAAGGTGTGGTAAGAATTAATTCGAATTTCACTCTCAAAGATGTTGCTTTGGTTGAAAACCAGGGATACAATTTGCTGTCTGTATCTCAGTTGCTTGATGAGGGCTTCGAAGTGCGATTCCATCGCGATACTTCGCAAGTGCTCAATTCTGATGGCGTTGTGGTATGTAAGATCTTTAGAGTTGGGAGAGTTTTTGGAGCTGATTTTTCAGAGTCATCTGGTTCTTCTCATTGTCTTGTTGCACATTCTACTTCTGAGCTTTGGAAGTGGCATAGGAGACTAGGGCATATGAGCTTTGAGTTGCTCGCTCGACTGAGTGCCCTAGGTCTGATCCGAGGATTGCCCAAGCTCAAGTTTGAGAAGAATTTAGTTTGCGCTCCTTGTCGACATGGAAAAATGATTGCCGCTTCGCATTCGCCAGTCACCACAGTGATGACTGAACAACCCGGAGAACTTCTCCACCTGGACACTGTAGGTCCTTCTCGGGTTAGTTCTTTAGGCGGCAAGTGGTATGTTTTAGTCATTGTCGATGATTTCTCTCGCTACTCTTGGGTCTTCTTTCTTGCCAGCAAGGATGAAGTGTTTTCACACTTTCAGAGCTCGGCTTTGAGACTTTTCACTGAACTCCCAGGTGCATTGAAATTCATTCGAAGTGATAATGGCACCGAGTTCAAAAACAGTCTCTTTGTTGACTTTTGCATGGAGCATGGCATAGAACATCAATTCTCTGCTCCGCGGGTTCCTCAACAAAACGGTGTTGTTGAGAGGAAGAACCGCACTTTGGTTGAGATGGCTAGGACGATGCTTGATGAGCATAGGACTCCTAGAAAATTCTGGACTGAGGCCATGAACACTGCTTGTTACATCTCAAACCGAATATTCTTGCGCTCAATTTTAAACTTGACATCTTATGAGCTACGTTTTGGGAGACAGCCCAAGGTTACTCATCTTCGAGTATTTGGCTGTCGTTGCTTTATCCTAAAACGTGGTAATTTGGATAAATTTGAGTCGCGATCTTCTGACGGGATCTTTTTGGGTTATACTACACATGGTCATTCCTATCGTGTTTATAATTTGGACACTAACACTGTCATCGAGTCATGTGATGTGACTTTTGATGAATCAACCCCCTCTGTTAGTTCTGCATTTGAACAGGCAAATGAACATGACATGGAACAGACCATCTTCGAAGAAGAAGATCCTAGAGATTTCGAGGATGAACCCCTACTACCCTCGACATCAACCCCCGAAGCCAACCCCGCTTCGACCACTTCGGCACGAGGTCCCGAAGCAACTACCTCGACATCTGTCATCTTGGACCACTCCCACGCACAAGTTGAGGGGGAGACTGCATCCCGCCGCGAGGCTCCACACCATGTTCAAAGGATGCATCCTCCCGAGCAGATCATTGGTGAGCTTGATCAAAGGGTAACACGTTCCCATGCTCATTTCATTGATTCCGTTTTTGTTGCTTCTTTCGAGCCCTTAGATGTTAGTCATGCACTTTCTGATTCCAGTTGGATCAATGCCATGCATGAGGAACTTGAAAATTTTGAGAGAAACCAAGTCTGGGCATTAGTTGATCGTCCACCAAATGTTCATTTCATTGGAACAAAATGGATTTTCAAAAATAAACAAGGGGAGGATGGGACTATAGTTAGAAACAAGGCTAGACTTGTAGCTCAGGGTTATTCTCAACTCGAAGGGATTGATTTTACTGAAACTTTTGCACCTGTTGCTCGCCTTGAGGCCATTAGGATTCTGCTTGCCTTTGCGACATCCCGGGGATTCAAACTCTATCAAATGGATGTTAAAAGTGCTTTTCTTAATGGCTTCATAGGTGAAGATGTTTATGTAAAACAACCCCCTGGTTTTGAAAACCCCAAGTACCCACATAAAGTCCTTAAACTTCATAAGGCTCTTTATGGACTCAAGCAGGCCCCTCGGGCTTGGTATGATAGACTTAAGTCTTTTCTGCTTGAGCGGGGGTATTTGATGGGCTCTGTTGATAAAACCCTGTTTACTCTCAAGCATGGCAAAGATTTCCTCCTAGTTCAGATTTATGTGGATGATATCATCTTTGGTGGCTCTTCTCATGCTTTGGTTGCCTAGTTTGCAGATACCATGAGCAGGGAGTTCGAGATGTCCATGATGGGCGAACTTACATTTTTCCTTGGGTTGCAAATCAAGCAAAGCAAACAAGGTACCTTCGTCTACCAGACGAAGTACACCAAGGACCTGCTTAAGAAGTTTGACATGGCTGATGCGAAGCCCCTCGCCACTCCAATGGCTACATCTGTAGCATTGGATCCTGACGAAGATGGAGAAGCCGTAGATCAGAAGGAGTTCCGAAGCATGATCGACTCCCTCCTCTACTTGACTGCTACGAGGCCGGACATACACTTCGCTGTGTGTCTGTGCGCTCATTTTCAGGCTTCACCACGAGCTTCGCACCGCCAAGCGGTAAAGCGCATCCTAAGGTATCTCAAACATACCCTCGAATTTGGCATATGGTATTCAGCATCTTCATCTTTATGTCTTCGAGGTTATTCCGATGCGGATTTTGCTGGGTGTAGAATTGATAGGAAGAGTACCTCTGGTACTTGTCATTTTCTGGGTACTTCACTGGTTTGCTGGTCTTCCCGCAAACAGTCTAGTGTTGCACAATTGACGGCTGAGGCCGAATATGTTGCTGCAGCTAGCTGTTGCTCTCAGATTTTGTGGATGGCTTCCACTTTGCGGGATTTCGGGTTAGAATATAAGAGTGTTCCACTTTTCTGTGATAACACCAGTGCTATTTGTATTGCAAACAACCCGGTTCAGCACTCCAGAACCAAACACATTGATGTGCGATATCATTTTCTCAGAGATCACAATGAGAAGGGTGATATTGAACTTCAATATGTTGATACCCAACACCAGCTAGCCGATATTTTCACGAAACCCCTCGATGCTTCTCGTTTTGCCTACTTGCGTGGGGAACTTGGTGTTTGTCACCCTTACGGCATTTTGTGAGGGGGAGCAGATTTAGATTGGTGTGCATTTGCTAATTGTGTGTTGAAATTGCATTTACATCTTCTGCACTTATATGCCTGATTCTAATGCAATAATGACAGCTCAGCTCTTTTTAATTCATCTGAAACATTAATGTGCATGATGTTTTCTTTCCAACATCAAATCATGCTCACTGCTCAATCTTGTATCTAGCATGTATAGGCAGGACTGCTTTAGCTATCTTTTATCTGCTCGATAGCAAGACTCCTTTTCTCTGGATGCTAATTTGTGCAACTTGAAAAATTGTTCTACATATTCATGGATATTCATAAAGTGCTAAACAATTTGTTCACTTCATCACAATTCCAAAAATCCATGATTTGCATGCTTCAAAGTAAAAGATCCAGGTGGGTTTGTTTTGTCGCACTACTCTATTCTAGACTGCTTACCATTGCACATTGGTCTGAACTGGAATAGTGTAGTGTCTGCCAAAATCATTGCCTTAAGCTTCTGATGGCTTTCATGCCTAGGCTTGGCCTGATTGGAAAGTATAAGGTGGACAAACAAATAACCCTTGGCATTAAAAAAACACAAAAAGAACAACAAAATTCATTGTTCATCAAGTTTGCTTTCATTGCTCCATTTGAACTGGACTTGTCTGTCTAGAGTAGAAACTGACTAGCTTTGCGCAGTCCCTGCTTTTACTAGTATAGTTTCCTTGACTAAGTGGTGATGCTTTTATTTCAAAACAATGATAAAATCACATGCTGTCATCATGTTTTTAGAGAATGTTAAATTGAGCCGAGCCCATGATCATTGGTATTACTATTGTCATATTTTTGCTTTATATGTCTTTGCAATTCTGCTCATTTCCAAGCAATGCATCTTTTACATACTCCTTGATGCTTGCATTGCCAAAGGGGGAGAAATTTTTGAGTTCTCTGTTGCAAGGGGGTTCAATTAAATTACTCAGGGGGAGTTTTTATCTTGAAAAAGGGGAGATTTGCCAAAGGGGCTTTTACTCTTTTGAAAAGGGGGAGGAAAATTCTTTTGTCAAGTGACATGATTTGGCTCGTTTCTGAGTTTTTATGGTCACTTGTGTGCTGAAAGTATTTTAATTTTTCTTGAACTTGAATTTGGTTGTCAATGCACTCATCAAGGGGGAGATTGAGAAACCAAGGGTTGGTTTCGGAGTGTGATGAGTGATTGACAGAGTTTAACCTCTGGTTCAAAGGGGTACCTCCGAAGGGGGTTCGGAGGTTGGAAATCCGAAGGTGTTCGGAGGTGGTTTCACCGAAGGGTTCGGTGGTTTGGTTGCTGCAGCTGTTGCAGCGGAGTGTGCCTGTCGGAGGGGTCCGACAGTACACGATGACTGGGTTGTACCGAAGGTCTCGGTACTTTGGGCGGTACACCAGAGTGTGTGCCGAAGGTTGCTAACCCGGAGAGGTCTCCGGAGCACTGGATACACTTGTCTGCTTATCTATGGTGCACAGGGGACCGCGGAGGCGACGGATGGTTCGTAGCAGGTGAACCTGGGTCAAGCGGGAGGCTTGATGCCAGTGGAGCGGGGAGCTCCGTCACGGAGGCTGCGAAGGGGTCGAGGTCGGTCCTCGGGTCGAGGTGCACCAGGTGAAGGCAGTAAGTGCGGAGCGTGGCTCCGGGTGAAGGTACTCCGAGACAAAGTCCTCGGAGGCGAGGCACTTCGAAGGGTACTCCGGATGGAGTGACTTCGGAGTATGGTGGAACAAGTCCTCTGGGGAGGCAAGGCGTTCGAAGTGGGCTCTGGAGGGAGACATTCGAAGGTACCCGACGAAGGTCTCAGAAGTCGAGGCGCGTCGAAGGCATGGTCCGAGTGAGGCTCGTCGAGGAGTGTGCTCGGAGAGAGACACTACGACGAAGTGCTCATGGAATGCTTCGTGCGGAGGCCTTGGACGAAGGAGGGACTTCGAAGGGTGGTACTCCGAAGGTGGGGCTTCAGAGTGAGGAAGGCTTCGGAGCGAGGCTAGCTCCAGAGCGAGGTTGACTTGTGGTGCTTCGACCATGCATGGCTTCGGTACACGGACTGACGGAGTTCGAGCTGGGAGTAGCTGCGAAGCCGTGGTGGTCCACTCCGAGGGTGTTGGTGCGAAGGCCAAGGGCTTGGACGGCTTCGGCTCAAAACCGTCACTGTATCGGAGACTAACTTCGGTGAAGCGAAGGCCATCAGGCTCAAGGCTTCTCACCGAAGCTACCGCACCCCTCGGGTGCGAAGGGGGGCTCCGGAAAGGTCAAAGACTGCAAAGGCTGACATTGTCTGCTCTGCAAAAAGCTGACGCTGTCCCCTCTGCAAAGCTGACAGAGAAGCCTCCAGAATAAAGTTGACTACCTTTTGTACCCCTCTGTTCTGTAGAGACAAAACTAGTGTAAACTGTCGCGCCCCGATTTAATAAATCAGGACCTTTATTGAAATTCCAAAGAAAATCAATAAACCAAGACGTTCATAAAGCGACCACGTACAATACGGGCAATCATTCACGGTTCGTAGACCGCATTAATACAAAAGTGAATGAAAGTGAAGAGAAACTAATAAAATAAGGGTCCTAGATGAACGCCTCCTTCCAGTCTCGCCTTGACTGGGTCGCTACTCCAGACCTTCATCCTCCTCGTAGTAGACTGGCTCTGATGTTGTAAGTCAACGGGGTGAGTACAGATGTACTCAGCAAGCCACCGAATGCAAATATAATGCAAGGTAATAACAAGGGAGATATTGGCTAATTTAGCGGAAGCAGCATATGTGTAGAGCTTTAAATGTGAGCAGTTTATTAGTACGGAAAAGTAAACATGTGCATGTGTATCATCCTCTTCTAACTCGAGGGGTACAGTCAGCCCCACCTCGCTCATCAGTCCTTACGTGCCATGAATAACTTGAACATTCAAACAATTGTAAACTAACTGCGAGTAGTCACACAACCCGCCCTTGACCGTGGGCTCGGCTTTTCGAAAAGATTAAATTACTCTGATCAGAGATGTACCACTGTACCCACAAGGCACGCACTCATCACCTACACCGAAGTGTAACGAGATGACCCATCACACGGGAACTCGTGCCAAAACCTTCCATACAGTCCTCCCCGGCTCAATAGCACCCTCTTATGGGTTTCATATGGTGTCCCGACGCATCGGAGCCCCACCATACCCCCCCTTGAGCCTCGTCGGTACAAGTCGCCCGCAGGCTAGCCCCTTGCCCCCTCCTCTATGGTGCATCAAGCCGGAGTATTCCATACTTCCAGTTAGGACTTACCCATTAGACTTGTGGTTGGTACGGAAGTGCTTTGCAACAGATCCCGCAGACCGGTCCTTATAGTGCCCCGGGTGCGACAAACCAGTGCCCGAGCTTGCACCCGGAACCCACCATACTTATAACCTAGCCAACTCCAACAGAGTCCAGAGACGAGAATAACAGGGAAATTCATATACAGAAATCCAGCTATCTACGACTCGTTCTTTTTATCCTATAGCAGTTGTGCCGGTACATTGGGCACTAGCTAATATTTTTATAGTAGAGTGACAAGGAGTTAAGGTTCAATAAGCATGGCTTGGGTTTGCACACAAGGACGGGGATCTAATAAATATAAGTGTAAGGCTTGAATATTTTGACTAATGCAATATTAACCTATGGGTTATAGCGATAATTTATTGAAACATGGGCTCAATTATGATCAACTGTTTCCACAGAGATGGTCGATGACTTGCCTTGCTCAGCAAATGGGGATGGAGGAACCTCGGGGTAGAACTCCTGCTCCTCGACGAACTCGTAGTCTTCTCGATACGGAAAATAAACAATACATTCAATAAACAGATAAAAATTCACCAAATATTAAACATACACATTTGTAGGTTTTATTATGTGAAGTAATATTTTTAATATTTCAAGGTTTTGTTCAAAACAGTAAAGTTTAATATTTTAGAATTTTCCCAATTTATTTTCTGTATTTTTAATTTTAACCCTAAGGGATTTTTATTCATTTATTTATTAATAATATTTTGGGTAACAGAAACATACTGTTTTTATGGCATTAATGTGTAGAGAATATTATCCTGGTTCTAACAAAATTTGAATGGTGAAATTTGGAGTTAAATTGAGCAAGATATGAATTTTCAAAGTTTAAATCAATTTTCTGGATTTTATTTAAACTAAAAACAGTCTCTGGTCCACGGTGAACCAGGTTCACCGTGAACCCGTGACTACGCGCGTGGACCGGCCGATCCAGAGCCGTCGGATCTGGATCTGGCGGTCGGACGCGAGGCGGGAGGCGTAAGTGAATTTGAACGGCCACGATTAAATCTCGCGAAGCGGTATGACGTGGACGCTCGAGATCAGTCCTGGGGTTTAAGTGGTGATCGACGGCCGAGAGGCCTCGATACCCCTTTGACCAGATCCGAGGGCCCAGATTAAATCCCGGAGGGGTTTAATCTTAGCCCTCCGATCGCGATCGGACGGTCGCGGTGCGATCCGGCACGGCACGACGTAAGGGGGCTCGTACCCCCCTTCGTCTCCGGCGACGGCGGGCTCGGGTGCGCCCGTGACGGCGGCGGCGAGGGTCTACGTGCCTAGCTAGGGCCAGAAATGGAACGCGGGGAGCAAGGGGGTCACGATGGTACCTCCGGTGACGATGGAGGGCGACGGACGGCGGCCGGCGGCGAGGGTAGACGAACCGGGCGTTCGGGTGGTCGACGGCGACGGCGATCCGGTGGCGTCCTCGACCAACGGAGTGGATGCCGAGGTGGGGCGGTCGACGACGGACTCGACGGTGGTGGTGGCTAGGGCGGCGGGGGTCCGAGGCGACGGCGATCGCTCGCCGGAGTTGAAGTAGGGGAGGAGCTCGCAAAAACAGCCGAGGCGCTCTGGAGGGCTCCGGTTAGGGCTCTAGGTGGTGTGGGATGAGGGCGGCGACCGGAGGGGTTTTTATAGGTGATTTCCGGCGTCGGGATGGCAGGGAACCGAAGGATCCCGAGAGCTCCGGTGATCTCCTTCCAATTCCGGCGAGGCTTCCAAAGGCGCGGGCTAGCTTCCTTAAGCGCGAAAACGCGTCGGCCGTAGATGGAAGGGGAGCGGTGGCGACCAGGGAAGGTGATCGGAGGGGATCCAAGGCGATCCGATGGCCGGCGGCGAGAAGACAGAAAGAAATCGCCGGGGAAGGAAGGGGAGCGATCCCCTTCCATCGGAGACGATGGATCTGACAGGTGGGCTCCACCTGTCAGTGGGCGAACGGAAAAGGAAAGGGGCTGACAGGCGGGGTCGAGCGGTCAGCGGGCGAACGCGGGCGCACGGAGGCTGACTGGTGGGGCCGAGGCGGGTGCGAGCGGGAGGAGAGAGGGGGGGCGTGCGCCGACAGGCGGGCCCCTCTTGTCAGCGAGAGGGTGGCGATGGGCTGGGCCAAAAAGGCTGCTGGAGGGAGTTTCTGGGTTGAGGCCCGTTAAGGATTTAAATTTGATTTTCGATTTAAAATAATTCCAGTAATTCATTTATTTAATTAAGGGTTGAATCACTGTTGATAAAAATTTGTAAAAATTCCTAAAATTATATTTTGGGCTCTAGTTCATCTCATAAAAATTTCAGGTTCAGATTTTGAGTATTTCTCCCTGTTTGGCTTTATTTAGGTTCTTTTGTGATTTTCCTTTATTAATAACTCCAGAAATGATTTAAATATTATTTTCTTTTTATTTCATTCCTTTTTAATTTTTGGGGTGTTACAATCCTATCCCCCTTACAGAGAATCTCGTCCTCGAGATTCGGATCAATCCTCGAATAGCTCAGGATGCTGTGCCTTGAGTTCATCTTCTTTTTCCCATGTAGCTTCCTCTACTGGGTGATTGCTCCACTGCACTTTGCAGAAACGGATGACTCGACTCCTGGTGGTTCTTTCTTTGACTTCCAATATCTTGACTGGTTTTTCCACATAGGTCAGATCTTCTTGGACATCCAACTGCTGAAGATCCACTTGCTCCGTGGGGACGCGGAGACACTTCTTGAGTTGAGATACATGGAACACATCATGCACTCCAGTCAACGAAGGTGGTAGTTCCAACTGATAAGCTACTTCGCCTTGGCGTCGAACGACGGGAAATGGTCCAACATATCGAGGGGCCAACTTTCCTCTCATGTTAAACCGTTGAGTTCCACGGAGAGGCGTGACTCGTAGGTAGACATGATCTCCTTCTTCAAAGGCTAGGTCTCGACGACGATTGTCGGCGTAGCTCTTCTGTCGCGATTGGGCTGTCTTGAGTCGGTCTCTGATGATCCGTACTTTCTCTTCCGCTTCACGAAGAATGTCGGTTCCGAATACTTGGGATTCACCCGTTTGATCCCAAAGTAGAGGCGTCCTGCACTTACGTCCATATAGGGCTTCAAAAGGAGACATCTGAAGACTGGCTTGGTAGCTATTGTTGTATGAAAATTCTGCATATGGCAAGCTCTTGTCCCAAGTGGCTCCAAAATCCAAAACACATGCTCGAAGCATATCCTCTAGTATCTGATTTACCCTTTCTGTTTGTCCATCTGTCTGAGGATGGTAGGCGGTACTGAAATTTAATCTCGTGCCCATCTCCTCTTGGAGGTTCTTCCAAAAGCGAGAGGTGAACTGACTCCCTCGGTCAGACACTATCTTCTTGGGTACTCCATGAAGACATACTATTCGGGCCATATATAGCTCTGCTAGCTTAGGGCCACTGAAGGTCGTCTTGACGGCTATGAAATGAGCTACTTTTGTAAGCCGATCAATGATCACCCATATAGAATCATACCCCAGTTGGGTCTTTGGTAATCCGGTGATAAAATCCATACCGATCTCTTCCCACTTCCATTCCGGTACTTTAAGTGGCTGTAACAATCCTGCAGGTCTCTGATGTTCAGCTTTTACTCTTCTGCAGGTGTCACATTCGGCGACGAACTGGGCGATCTCTCTTTTCATGCTAACCCACCAATAGCGTTCCTTCAGATCCTGGTACATCTTGGTACTGCCGGGGTGAATGGAGTACAATGTCTCATGGGCCTCTCTTAGGATAAGAGTCTTTATTTCAGGTTTATCTGGCACACATATCCGAGTTCCAAACCATATGGTGCCATTCTCGTCTTCTGAAAATCCAGGGGCTTTTCCTTGTCTCATGTTCTTCTTAATGGCAGCTATATCCGGGTCCTCTGACTGAGCTTCACGAATCTGCTCAAACCATACAGGTTGGGTCTCCAAGGTGGCTAGATATGCTTTGGTGGTCAATCCAAGATTTAAGTTTTCCATCTCCTTACATAACCAGGGTGCGTGTTCTTGAATCATCATGGCTGTGCAATATCCCTTGCGACTTAAGGCATCAGCTACCACATTTGCTTTTCCTGGGTGGTAGTGAATACCCAAGTCATAGTCCTTGATTAGTTCCAGCCATCGTCTTTGTCTCAGGTTCAGATCTGGCTGTGTGAAGATATACTTCAAGCTCTTGTGATCCGTAAAGATCTCACAACGATTTCCAACTAGATAGTGCCTCCAAATCTTAAGGGCGTGCACTACGGCGGCTAATTCTAAATCATGGGTCGGATAATTCAACTCATGGGGTCTCAATTGTCTGGAGGCATAAGAGATGACTTTTCCATCTTGCATAAGAACACATCCCAATCCCTGGCGAGATGCGTCGCAATAGACATGGAAGTCTTTGCGGATATCCGGTAGGGTCAGTACGGGTGCAGACACCAAACGAGTCTTGAGGGTGCGGAAACTTTCCTCGCATTCAGGAGTCCATTCGAACTTTTCTCCTTTCTGCAACAATCTGGTCATTGGCTTGGCTATCTTAGAAAAATTCTCAATGAACCTTCGATAATATCCGGCCAATCCCAGAAAACTTCGTATCTCAGATACGTTCGTGGGTGGCAACCAATCCGTAACTGCTTCTACGGTGGCAGGGTCTACTGCGATTCCTTGCGCAGAGATGATGTGTCCAAGGAACTTTACTTCTGCCGTCCAAAACTTGCATTTGCTGTACTTGGCATATAGTTGGTGTTCCCTTAGCTTTCCTAGGGTTAACCGGAGGTGAGTCTCGTGCTCCTTCTGGTCCTTGGAATAGATGAGGATGTCGTCTATGAAGACCACGATGAACTTGTCCAGATATTCCATGAATACCTTATTCATCATATTCATGAAGAATGCAGGGGCGTTGGTTAATCCAAATGACATAACTGTGCACTCGTATAATCCATAACGGGTAGTGAAGGCAGTCTTGGGTATATCCTCTTCTCGAATCCTCAACTGATGGTAACCAGACCGCAGGTCAATCTTCGAGAATACCGTAGCTCCTTTGAGCTGATCGAAGAGATCATCGATCCGAGGCAATGGGTACTTATTCTTGATCGTTACCTCATTCAAGGCGCGATAATCCACACACATACGCTTGGCCTTGTCTTCTTTCTTCTCGACAAAGATGACGGGGGCACCCCATGGTGACGTGCTAGGCCTGATGTAGCCTTTCCTCTCAAGATCTTCCAACTGTTGCTTCATTTCAGCTAATTCGTTGGCGGCCATCCGGTATGGTCGCTTATAAATAGGAGTGGTTCCGGGCACCAAGTCAATCCTGAATTCGATATCCCTCTTAGGTGGCATCCCTGGTAGATCCTCTGGGAATACATCTGGGTACTCACTGACTACTGGTATCTCCTCCAAGGTAATCTGATGTAGTCTTGTCCTTCCGGCCTTCATGCTGGGCATCTGGAATGTGACCCTAATCCCTTCCTCATTAGTCACCGTTACTTTTCTCTGGGCACATTCTATCACACCCTGGTGTTTATTTAGCCAATCCATCCCTAGAATGAGGTCCAAACCTTGACATTCTATTAGAATGGGGTCGGCCCAGAATATCGTGCCTTGGATATCTACCCATATCCTTGGACTAAAGGAACAAGCGAGGGTTTGCTTTCCTGGGGTAGCTATTAGTACTGGCCTGGGTAGTTCACTTATGTCCAGTGCATTATTTTCCACAAAAGCAGTTGATATAAAGGAGTGGGTAGCTCCGGTGTCAAATAATACCACTGCATGCGATGAATGGACCATAAACTTACCCATGACAATCTCTGGTGCAGCCTGGGCTTCTTCGGCGGAGACGTGGTTCACTTTGGCGCGGACGGCGGGGTTGGAGGTGACTCCTTGAGCTCTCTTGGGGTGGGGGCACTGGTGGGAGTAGTGTCCCTCTTGGCGGCAGTTGAAGCATACCACAGGCTTGCCATGCCTGTCTCTCAAGACCTCCGGCTTCTTGGCCGGGGCGACTGGGGCGGTAGGTGCGACTGGAGCGGTGCGAGGTTGACTGGCTCCGGCGTTGGCGGCTGGTGGCGCCGGGCGATACACTGGCCGGGGGTGGTACTGTGGCGCTGGTGGAGGTGGAGCAAAGCGGGGTCTTTGGGCCATTCCTTGATTCTGCCTGAAGGCAATCATGCGCTTCTTCTTCAGGTCGACCTTATTTTGCTGGGTCTCCTGCATGATAGCCTTATTCACCAACTTCTGGAAGTTGGCGAAGTCTCCGGAGATAAGCTGTAGAGACAGCTCATCCTTCAGTCCCCGGAGGAACTTAGCCTGCCTGGCCGCATCCGTACGAACCTCTTCAGGTGCGTACCTGGCCAATCTGTTGAACTCGTGCAGATATTCAGTTACGGACCTGCTCCCCTGCTGCAGGTCCCTAAACTCCTGTTGCTTCTGAGCAACGATGCCGTCGGGGATGTGAGCGGTACGGAAGGCAGCTGAGAACTCTGCCCAAGTGTGGGCGTGGCCCTCGGGTAGAGTCTCGCGGTGGTTGTCCCACCACTCCGCGGCGGGACCATGTAGCTGGTGGGTGGCGAAGGCCACCCTCTCCTGCTCAGTGCAGGTCAGGAGATCGAGTTTCTTCTCGATCGCCCGCAACCAATCCCCAGCCTCCATGGGGTTGGTGGTGCTCGAGAAGGTCGGTGGGCGGACTCGGAGGAACTCCGAGAGCTGAGTGGCGGGAGCGGGAGCTGGTGTGGCAGGTCGGGGCAGCTCGGGCTGTTGGTAGAGGCGGAAGAAGTGAGCCTGCTGCTCTTGCATTTGCTGCTGCTGCTGCTGCATCTGGTGTAGGAGGGCTGAGACCAGCTGGTTTTGGGTGGCCATCATTTCAGCCACGGTGGGGTGATTGGCGACCGGGGCCTGCCTCTGCCCGGTGGCTCCCCATTGTGGCAGGTTGCCACTTTCCCCTCCGTTCTGAGGAGCGTCTGATCCCTGGGTGTTGGTCATCCTGGAATTTCCAATGTACGCATATTTATTCTGGGTGAACTTATTTATTTCAAAAGGGTACCGTTCTTGCGGTTACATTTATTAATTTCCTCATTCATGCCTTATATTGTGACATGAATGCTAAATACAAGCAATCAAAATAAAAAGACAAACAATCAATCGTTAATACTACGTCTAAGGCAGCTCGGGGGACGGCTCGATCTCGGGCTCGTGGGAGACGGGTGGGGTCGAGGAACTGGACGGTCCGGCGGGTGGTGCACTGCGGGAGATCCTCTTGGGCCTCACTGTGGGAGTCTGGATGGGTTTCTTCCGGCGAGGCGGAAGAGGTGCGATCTCCTCTATGTCCTTCTTCAACTCCTCGATCTGGTAGCGGAGGTGCGGGTTGGTGGCGACACGCTGTCGAAGAAGCTCATTCTGACGCCGCAACTCCTCTGCCTCGGCAGCCAACCGGTGTCCCTGCTGGATGCGGCGACGAAGCTCTCCGTTCTCGCGGTTCAGGTCCTCGGAGGAATGGCGGTAGAAACTGATAGTGTCGCGCTGTCCATTGGCGTCCTGCAGCGCCTCGTAGTGGAGATCATCCATGGCCTCCAATAAGCGCATGGTATGACCGATCGCTGAATGACGCTGGGAGAGGGTGCTGACGAAGACACTGTGTGGGCTCCCTGGGGTGCGAAGAGGTACGAAGCGGAAGTCCGTGTCGTAGAGCTCGCTGTCGTAGATCATCCGGAGCTCGGTAAGTGCCTGGAGAGCGGTGCGCTGACTGGCTACCAGGAAGGTAGGTCCTCCTCCGCGGTAGGTGTGAGCTGTCTGAGGGGAGGGCTGGACGACGACGGTGACCTCGCAGTAGCTTTCTTCCTCGTCGGGGAAGACTCCATGGTACATCGGCTCTTGCTCGAAGCCGAGGAAACTGACGAGCATGCGTAGCTCGCGGATGAATCCGGTCTCGTCACGAAGGTTCCCGTTCACGGTACGGATCGGCATCTACAAAAGAGAGAAAATTTTTGTGAAAATCTTAGAAGATGAGAGGATAAGTAATCTTTTGTAAAATATAATGAATATATATATAAGTCCTAAGGTCAGGTCTGTTTGGCTTCCTACAGTCAAGTCGGCTCTGATACCATCTTGTCGCGCCCCGATTTAATAAATCAGGACCTTTATTGAAATTCCAAAGAAAATCAATAAACCAAGACGTTCATAAAGCGACCACGTACAATACGGGCAATCATTCACGGTTCGTAGACCGCATTAATACAAAAGTGAATGAAAGTGAAGAGAAACTAATAAAATAAGGGTCCTAGATGAACGCCTCCTTCCAGTCTCGCCTTGACTGGGTCGCTACTCCAGACCTTCATCCTCCTCGTAGTAGACTGGCTCTGATGTTGTAAGTCAACGGGGTGAGTACAGATGTACTCAGCAAGCCACCAAATGCAAATATAATGCAAGGTAATAACAAGGGAGATATTGGCTAATTTAGCGGAAGCAGCATATGTGTAGAGCTTTAAATGTGAGCAGTTTATTAGTACGGAAAAGTAAACATGTGCATGTGTATCATCCTCTTCTAACTCGAGGGGTACAGTCAGCCCCACCTCGCTCATCAGTCCTTACGTGCCATGAATAACTTGAACATTCAAACAATTGTAAACTAACTGCGAGTAGTCACACAACCCGCCCTTGACCGTGGGCTCGGCTTTTCGAAAAGATTAAATTACTCTGATCAGAGATGTACCACTGTACCCACAAGGCACGCACTCATCACCTACACCGAAGTGTAACGAGATGACCCATCACACGGGAACTCGTGCCAAAACCTTCCATACAGTCCTCCCCGGCTCAATAGCACCCTCTTATGGGTTTCATATGGTGTCCCGACGCATCGGAGCCCCACCATACCCCCCCTTGAGCCTCGTCGGTACAAGTCGCCCGCAGGCTAGCCCCTTGCCCCCTCCTCTATGGTGCATCAAGCCGGAGTATTCCATACTTCCAGTTAGGACTTACCCATTAGACTTGTGGTTGGTACGGAAGTGCTTTGCAACAGATCCCGCAGACCGGTCCTTATAGTGCCCCGGGTGCGACAAACCAGTGCCCGAGCTTGCACCCGGAACCCACCATACTTATAACCTAGCCAACTCCAACAGAGTCCAGAGACGAGAATAACAGGGAAATTCATATACAGAAATCCAGCTATCTACGACTCGTTCTTTTTATCCTATAGCAGTTGTGCCGGTACATTGGGCACTAGCTAATATTTTTATAGTAGAGTGACAAGGAGTTAAGGTTCAATAAGCATGGCTTGGGTTTGCACACAAGGACGGGGATCTAATAAATATAAGTGTAAGGCTTGAATATTTTGACTAATGCAATATTAACCTATGGGTTATAGCGATAATTTATTGAAACATGGGCTCAATTATGATCAACTGTTTCCACAGAGATGGTCGATGACTTGCCTTGCTCAGCAAATGGGGATGGAGGAACCTCGGGGTAGAACTCCTGCTCCTCGACGAACTCGTAGTCTTCTCGATACGGAAAATAAACAATACATTCAATAAACAGATAAAAATTCACCAAATATTAAACATACACATTTGTAGGTTTTATTATGTGAAGTAATATTTTTAATATTTCAAGGTTTTGTTCAAAACAGTAAAGTTTAATATTTTAGAATTTTCCCAATTTATTTTCTGTATTTTTAATTTTAACCCTAAGGGATTTTTATTCATTTATTTATTAATAATATTTTGGGTAACAGAAACATACTGTTTTTATGGCATTAATGTGTAGAGAATATTATCCTGGTTCTAACAAAATTTGAATGGTGAAATTTGGAGTTAAATTGAGCAAGATATGAATTTTCAAAGTTTAAATCAATTTTCTGGATTTTATTTAAACTAAAAACAGTCTCTGGTCCACGGTGAACCAGGTTCACCGTGAACCCGTGACTACGCGCGTGGACCGGCCGATCCAGAGCCGTCGGATCTGGATCTGGCGGTCGGACGCGAGGCGGGAGGCGTAAGTGAATTTGAACGGCCACGATTAAATCTCGCGAAGCGGTATGACGTGGACGCTCGAGATCAGTCCTGGGGTTTAAGTGGTGATCGACGGCCGAGAGGCCTCGATACCCCTTTGACCAGATCCGAGGGCCCAGATTAAATCCCGGAGGGGTTTAATCTTAGCCCTCCGATCGCGATCGGACGGTCGCGGTGCGATCCGGCACGGCACGACGTAAGGGGGCTCGTACCCCCCTTCGTCTCCGGCGACGGCGGGCTCGGGTGCGCCCGTGACGGCGGCGGCGAGGGTCTACGTGCCTAGCTAGGGCCAGAAATGGAACGCGGGGAGCAAGGGGGTCACGATGGTACCTCCGGTGACGATGGAGGGCGACGGACGGCGGCCGGCGGCGAGGGTAGACGAACCGGGCGTTCGGGTGGTCGACGGCGACGGCGATCCGGTGGCGTCCTCGACCAACGGAGTGGATGCCGAGGTGGGGCGGTCGACGACGGACTCGACGGTGGTGGTGGCTAGGGCGGCGGGGGTCCGAGGCGACGGCGATCGCTCGCCGGAGTTGAAGTAGGGGAGGAGCTCGCAAAAACAGCCGAGGCGCTCTGGAGGGCTCCGGTTAGGGCTCTAGGTGGTGTGGGATGAGGGCGGCGACCGGAGGGGTTTTTATAGGTGATTTCCGGCGTCGGGATGGCAGGGAACCGAAGGATCCCGAGAGCTCCGGTGATCTCCTTCCAATTCCGGCGAGGCTTCCAAAGGCGCGGGCTAGCTTCCTTAAGCGCGAAAACGCGTCGGCCGTAGATGGAAGGGGAGCGGTGGCGACCAGGGAAGGTGATCGGAGGGGATCCAAGGCGATCCGATGGCCGGCGGCGAGAAGACAGAAAGAAATCGCCGGGGAAGGAAGGGGAGCGATCCCCTTCCATCGGAGACGATGGATCTGACAGGTGGGCTCCACCTGTCAGTGGGCGAACGGAAAAGGAAAGGGGCTGACAGGCGGGGTCGAGCGGTCAGCGGGCGAACGCGGGCGCACGGAGGCTGACTGGTGGGGCCGAGGCGGGTGCGAGCGGGAGGAGAGAGGGGGGGCGTGCGCCGACAGGCGGGCCCCTCTTGTCAGCGAGAGGGTGGCGATGGGCTGGGCCAAAAAGGCTGCTGGAGGGAGTTTCTGGGTTGAGGCCCGTTAAGGATTTAAATTTGATTTTCGATTTAAAATAATTCCAGTAATTCATTTATTTAATTAAGGGTTGAATCACTGTTGATAAAAATTTGTAAAAATTCCTAAAATTATATTTTGGGCTCTAGTTCATCTCATAAAAATTTCAGGTTCAGATTTTGAGTATTTCTCCCTGTTTGGCTTTATTTAGGTTCTTTTGTGATTTTCCTTTATTAATAACTCCAGAAATGATTTAAATATTATTTTCTTTTTATTTCATTCCTTTTTAATTTTTGGGGTGTTACATAAACCCTAGGGGTAAAGTAGTCATTTCACTTAGGGTGAATTGTGGCTATAAATATGGGGGCTGGGTAGGTAACATTTAACACTTTGAGCATTTACTGTTGAGCTCCTGTACTAGCCCCACATACGTTGTATTCATCCAGTGAGTTCTTTTACTGTGTTCCTTGTTCAAGCGGCGAAGCCCTGCTTCTGTGTTGTCTTTCTGCTTGAACTTGTTTGCATACCTCACTAATTGTAGTGCACCGAAGCCTGTCTAGGTGAAGTGTGTTTTGTGCGAAGTGTGCTCTTCAGTGTGCATTCGCTCTGTGTAACAGGAGGCCAGACCTCGCTGCTTACTAGCGAAGCCCTGATCGAAGCCCGTTTTGCTTATCGTGACGAAGCCCTTAGCAAAGTCCACATAGTGTGCGTTTAGACCTTCACAGTACGAAGCCCAGCACCAGTTGCTGTCGCTAAGTATTAGGTCGAAGTCCTCAGAGGGCAGTCCACTCTTGCGAAGGGTGAAGTGCGAAGCCTGCTCGAAGCACCCTGTGTGCGTAGCCTGCACTGACTTAGCAGAGTTGATTTTTCGGGGTTGTAGGTGGAGCGAAGTCTTCTTGGCTTCGAACTTTTGCTCCTTGCAAAGCCTGTGTTCGGAGCCGTCAAATACCTCCGAACCAGACCTTCGAAGGTTGGTGTTCGAAGCCTGTTCCGCAGTAGACAGAATTAAAACCAAAGGCTGTTTTTAGCCTGAAATTTTAAAAGCTCCCATTCACCCCCCCTCTGGTCACCGTTTCCGGTCCAACAGTGAGACACAAAGCAAGGCTTGTAGCCCAAGGTTTCACGTAGAGACTTTGTATTGATTTTAATGAAACATACTCTCTGGTTATGAATGTCATAACATTCTGATAATTAATTTTTATGAATGTTCAAAATCATCTACCTATGTAGTTGATGGACATTGTGACCACATATTTATATGGGTCATTAGATTCGAATATCTACAGGAAGGTTCCCGAAGGAGTCTCAACTCCGAATGAAACAAATCACAACATATATTGTGTAAAACTCAATAATTCATTATACATCTTGAAACAGTCGGGACGAATATGATATAACCGACTAAGTGAGTTCCTTCTTTAGAAGGGTTACTCAAACAACAATGATTTCCCCTATGTATTCATTAAGAAATCACAAACTGGATTTTGCATCATATCTGTGTATGTTGATGATTTAAATATCATCGGCAATGAACAAGATATTGATGAAGCACGTAATCATCTTAAGACGGAATTTGAAATGAAGGATTTGAGCAAAACAAAATTTTGCTTAGGATTACAACTTGAGCACCTTCATTCAGGAATACTTGTTCACCAAGCTGCTTATATCTAAAAGGTCTTAGAGAAATTCAACATGAATAATTCTTATCCATCCAAAACTCCTATGGTGGTTCGATCTCTAGACATAAAGAAAGATTCGTTCAGACCAAAGGAAGACGGAGAAGAGATATTGGGTTCTGAATACCCATATCTCAGTGTCATTGGAACATTAATGGATTTAGCAAACTGCACTAGGCCTGATATCCCATTTCCTGTAAATCTATTAGAAAGACATAGCGCTTCTCCAACTAAACGTCATTGGATGGAAATTAAGCAAGTTCTTCGATATCTCCAAGGTATGAAATACTTATGTCTACATTTAGTTTCCAAGGAAACCAAGACCACAATATGATTGGATACACTGATAATGGCTATATGTCTGATCCTCACAATGCTAGATCACAAACGGACTTTGTATTCCTATATAATGGAACGACCATTTCATGGAAGTCTTCTAAATAGACTTTAGTGGCAACTTCCACCAATCGTTCTAAAATAATAGTCTTATATGAAACATCAATAGAATGTGTATGGCTTAGAAGAATGATAAACTACATATAATAATCGTGTGGTAAGGGTTCTATCGAATCCCCAACTATTATCTATGAAAATAATGTTGCTTGTGTTACACAGATGCAAACAGGTTATATCAAAAGAAATATTACAAATCACATTGCACCAAAATTATTTTATCCTCATGAGCTTCAGCAAAGTGGAGAGATAAAAATCTTGCAAACCAAATCATGTGATAACCTCACAAATTTATTCACAAAATCCTTGCCAAATTCAACATTCTAGAAATATGTTCATGAAATTGGCATGCGATGATTAAAAGATTTGCAAGAATCAAGAGGAGTATCCACCTGATATATAACCTAATCTAAGCATCATATTGTATTGTTGTACTTATGATTTTTTCTATCAAGTTTCTTATAATAGGTTTTGATGAGGCAATATCAACACAAAAAAATTTTTATATCATCTAGTTTCTCCCACTGAGTTTTCCATGGGAGTTTTCAAGATATAACTCCAAGATGATTCAAGATGAAGTTTACATCATAATCAATGACAAATTGATCAAGGGGGGATCACTACGGGACTGTGCGGGTTTGCCGAGTGCCTAGGGCACTCGGCGAAGCCCCGAATACACTCGGCAAAGGGTTCGCCGAGTGCCACACTCGGCGAACCCCACTCGGCACTAGCCGTGTCGGCGACGTGCGGGTTCGCCGAGTGCTTTTTATCGGGCACTCGGCGAAGTCTTTGCCGAGTGCAATATAGACTTCGCCGAGTGCCACGTATAGCACTCGGCGAAGTCCACGGTTGACGGCCGGGGTGGCCGTTAACGGGGCTTCGCCGAGTGCCCCACGTGGCACTCGGCGAAGGGGGTGTGCCGAGTGCCACGGGGGGCACTCGGCGAAGGTGGCTCGGGGGGGCACGTGGCGCGTGGGGGCTTCGCCGAGTGCCCCACGTGGCACTCGGCGAAGGGGGTGTGCCGAGTGCCACGGGGGGCACTCGGCGAAGGTGGCTCGGGGGGCACGTGGCGCGTGGGGGCTTCGCCGAGTGCCCCCGTGGCACTCGGCATACCCCCTTCGCCGAGTGCCACGTGGAGGCACTCGGCAAAGCTTCCCCAGAGTGCACAGAAACGTGCCACGTGGCACGTTTCTGTGCACTGCAGGTGGCTTTGCCGAGTGTAACACTCGGCAAAAGTTTTTTAAATTTTTTTTCATTTATTTCCTGCATATTTCATCCAAAAAACACATTCAATCACAAAATTCATCACAAATTCACATTTATTCACAAAATTTGCCCCAAAATTCACATTGAATCACAGATATTCACAGAAATCACATAGACATCACAAAAATCACATTTACATCACAAATTTCACGATCACATCACAAATTCACGTTCACGTCACAAATATAAGTTCAAATTGATACACAAGTTCAAGTTCGCGTTAACGGTGACAAGTTTAAGTTAACTAACAATTTCATCACGGCAACTCACACCACGCCTCACAAATTATCATTACCGCTATGACCAGTGTGTGGAGATGGCTGCGTGTTTGATCCTGCTGCCGATGGATGAAACTGAAAAAAAAAGAAAAATAGTTAGAACACTTGTATATAACAAAACCGACAATAACAATATTAGAAACTCACATTGCCGCTCTGTGGAGTCCGTGGAGATTGTTGAGGTTGAGGAGGAAGTACAGGCAGACCCATATGACCTGAGAAAGATCCACCCATCTGCGCAAACCACTGCTGCATCTGGGTCTGCATCTCGGCTTGCATCTGAGCTTGCATCTGAGCCTGTAGCCGAGCCTCCATCTGGGTCTGCCACTCGGTCCTTTGTGATCTTTCTTCATTTAGTTGGGCCTACAAAACATTATTTCAGAGTTAATGTTCTCAAACAAACAATGTGAAGTGTTCGATGATTGATGAAAATGAACTAACCTGTAGATCAGCAATCAGACCCATAGATGTGTCTCGGCGAGGACGTATACCCGGACCGGAGGTCGAGCTCCGAGCTCTCACCTCAGATAGAGAGGGGGTACTACGGGTATCAATGGCGCCGTCGCCCATCAAATATCGCCCATGTCTCTTGCCTCCTCCAGCCCTCATGACCACCTCGCCATCGATGTCATGTGCGATTGGGTCATAATCGGCGCCATGCACTTCCCTTGCCATCTCTGAATAGTCTTGGAGGCGTTGATATGCATTCCGATTAGTGTACGACTCAGCGGGGTCATTTGGATTGTAAGTATTTCCTTCAACCGCCTCCCTTTGTGAGCCAGAGCATATGCCATGACTTGGGAGCATTCCTGACCCGCATTGGCCGTTGACTGAAACAAGAAGATAGTTAGAGTTATATTGTGCAATTAAGCAAAAAAAAGAAAATGTAACTACATACCCATCTCGCCCTGAACTGGTCGAGGTTCAGCGAGCCTTGATGATGTGCTGCCCCCGGCATGAGTAGGCGTCGCTGGCGGCATGCCTCGTGACTGCTCTGCCACTCGGTAGAACACCACCTATCAACAATTTGGCCCCAACACTCAAGATGAGCGGCACACCACTGTGGAGGGACCTATTTGATGCAAGTGAAGTTGTTAATGACATAATATTAAGTATTACAAGATACACGAGAATACACTTACCATCATGTATTCCTCTCGTGTCAGAAAGGTGGTCCGGGCATCCTTTTTGTTCTTCCTCTCTCGACGGTGCTGAGCGCAGAAGTCAATAACAGCTTGAATGCACGCCTCATAATGCATGTCGGTGACAAGCTTCTTGGCGGCTCTATTAATAACTGCGGCAGCCTGATCCGCATACCCCTCATCACATCTATAAAAATCCTGCATATAGATGTAAAGAGAATGTTATATGTTTTCACATGTTTATAGTATTGACACATATATTAAGAAAATAAACTTACCCAGAGCTCAGCCCTGACTCGATCAGCTAGGTGGGCAAATTGTCTCCCTTCTCGGTCAGGGGCGTCCGGCGCACTTTCATAGTGCCTCCATGAGTACGCCGGCTCCGTCCTCCCATCCAAAGATATCAAACCAGGGAACTTTTCCTTGATAAGAAGCCCGAGGATACCGTTTACATGGCGTGAGCACTCACGACCTCCTCGTTCAACCATAATCCAGTTCCTATCCCGATATCATTAAAAAGTATTAGTATATATTAAAAATTAAACTAACGAAAAGAATATATTATAGATTTTGTACAACAACTTACCTATTTCCATCTGGTCGAATGAGAGGACGATCAGCTACTGCCACTGGTCGCCTCGGGAGTGACGAAGGACCACGCAACCACACTGCAGTCGCTTCTGTAGTCTGCTCCTCTCCCTCTGCCCCAACCTCCCCACCCTCTGCCCCCACCTCCTCCTCCTCCTCCACCCTAGCCTGCTCCTCCTCCTCCTCATCCGGCACGTAATCATCGTCGCGACGGGATGCCGGTATATGACTAGTTTCACTCGAGGGCGCGGGTGCCTTTCCTCTCACTGCTGACTTCTTCGTTCTCCTACCTCGAGGTCTAGATGAGGACCCGACCTCATCTTGAGAGTGAGTGGATCTACCGCCTTTTCCTACTACTGCACTTATTAATTTCTTTAAACCCCCCACCATATTTCAATCACCTGCTAGGAAAAAGAGTAAATCACTTTAGATAAACCGTGAAATGTGTTCTAAACGCATTTATTCTAAAATTAAACATAATTCTCATACAGCTGCTAGAAATAGTCATCGCCATCCGGATTTGCTGGATCATATGTATCGTCATCACTATCACGTGATATGATGTAATCGTCGAGCTGTTCAGGAGGTGTTATGTTGTCATCACTTTGAGTGCCACGTGACAATCTCTCTAGCAGTTCTAAGTCTCTTCCATTATGAATCTCGTCTCCTTCGTCGGCATCGGCACCACTTTCGTTATCTACTTCCATCGTCTCCGTCAAGTCAATAACAAACATGCCTGGTAGCCCATCTTCTTGAAAGAACTCTCCGTCGTATGTGTTCGGGTCTATGTTATAGTCTTCGTTGTTGGGAACAGGCAGTTTACCGTGTGGCGACACCTTATACACAACATCCCAACCTTTAAGACGTGCGACGGTTTTGCACGGGTAAGAGAGATAGTAAACTTGTGTTGCCTGTTGAGCCACAATATAAACATCTTCACTCGGCAAGGTGGTATCTTGACGAATTTCTATTAAGCCAAGTTCGGGAGTCTGTCTCACTACTTTGGGATTGAACCAGTGGCATTTAAATATAACGGGGTTAAGAGGTTTGCTCCCATCAAAACTCAATTCGTATATTTCTTCGAGTCGTCCATAGTAGTCAACCCCGTCTGTGCCCGGAGTAAAAACTCCGGAATTTGTGGTTCTTCGGTTAGGTCGGCTCTGTTCATGGCTTGTTGTGTGGAAACGATAGCCGTTTACGTCGTAAGCTTTGAATGTCTTGACCTTGTAGGCACAACCATTCGCAACTTGCCTCAACTCGGAACTCATTGTCGTGTCGGTTCTTCCCTTAGTTTTGAACCAAGAAATGAAATCGGGATTGCCATTTCCCACACCATACTTAAGAAGGGCAGTGGATTCCTCAATGTTAGCCTCCCTCGAACCACGCCAAAATCGTCGATGAAATTCCTCAATGTACGGTTCCACTTCGGAAAGGTTTGTCAGGACATACAACATAATCAAACGCCACTCTTCATGCTGTAAGGTCTTGTTAGCAGCACCACTTGCACTTCCTAGTTGGCCTCTGAAGATGCTGAGATTTGATTCTTCTTCTGGAAGATTGTAACGAGCAGGTGGATTATGCACGCTTGGAAGATTGTCCGCATAATATCATATGTTGCATCGGATTGAAAAAACCGGGCGGAAAGATCTTTTCTAGCTTGCATAATAACACGGGCGCTAGTGTCTCCATGTATGCTACCACGGTGTGAGACAACTGTTTAGCACAAAGTTGACGGAAAAAATTGCTCAATTCAGCTAGAACTCGCCAGACATCCTCGGGCACATAGCCACGAATCATGACCGGGAGCAACCTCTCAATCCATATGTGATAGTCATGACTTTTGAGTCCGTTTATTCGCAGAGTAGCTAGATTAACTCCCCTCTTCAGATTAGCTGCATAGCCATCAGGAAACATCAATGTTTGAAACCACTCAAGTACTTCCCTCCTTTGTCCCCTTGTTAGAACAAAATCAGACTTTGGCTTCGTCCAGGATTTCCCGCTTCTAGGAGGTATCATGTCGAGCTTAGGTCTGTTGCATATAGCCGTTTGATCCAGTCGGGCCTTGACATTGTCTTTCGTCTTCTCAGGAATATCCATGATTGTGCCGAAAATGGCCTCAGCAACATTTTTCTCAGTGTGCATCACATCAATGTTGTGCGGAAGGAGAAGATCATCGAAATAAGGAAGATTCCATAAACATGGCTTGTGAGTCCATGCATGATGCTCACCATATCCGATAAAACCAGCTCCTTGTGTATTAATTTGCAAAGACTCTAATTGAGCACGAACATCGGCTCCGGTCATTTTAATTGGTGCTGAGCCTTTAACAGACACATATTTTGTAAAATTCCTCTTATCCTTCCTGAATGGATGGTTCCGAGGAAGGAATTGTCGGTGCTTGTCAAACGAGGAATATTTTCCACCCTTAGCTAGCCAAATGAACTTTAGAGTCGACCGACAAATCGGGCATGCGAACTTCCCATGCACGCACCAGCCGCAAAATATCGAATATGCCGGTAGGTCATGTAGAGAGTACATATACCAGACATGCATTCTGAAGTTTGTCTTTGTACATCGATCATATGTCAACACACCGTCTTCCCACGCATGGACCAAATCATCCATCAAAGGCTCCATATACACACTCATATTTTTCCCCGGGTATTCAGGCCCTGGAATTATCAAGGACAAGAAAATATTCTGTCGTTGAAAGATGACGCCGGGAGGAAGGTTGAGGGGAATAACAAACATTGGCCAACAACTGTATGCGGCAGCCGTCATACCATATGGATTGAACCCATCTGTTTCTATAGCAATTCGTACATTACGTGGCTCTAAAGCTTTCTCGGGATGCTTCTGATCAAATTTTTTCCACGCTTCTCCATCTGATGGATGACCTAGCTTGTCTGGGTTGTAACGAATCCCATTTTTATGCCATGTCATCTGTTTAGCAGATTCCTCGGTCATGTACAGCCGTTGGATCCTCGGTACAAAGGGAAGGTACCGAAGGATCTTCACGGGAATTGAGAGTTGTTTCTTCACACCATCATCGGAGTCTACCTCCAGATACCTAGAGGATTTGCATTTCACGCAGCAGGTTGCGTCTGCGTATTGTTTTCTGAATAAAATGCATCCGTTGGGACAAGCATGTATTTGCTCATAAGGCATCTTAAGTGCACGGAGAACTTTCTTAGACTCGTACATGCTCTTCGGAAGATTGTGACCTTCTGGAAGAAGGCTACCAACAACCGTCAGCATAACATCGAAGCATTCTCGACTCAAGCTAAACTGCGACTTGATGGCCAATAGTCGTGCGATGGCATCCAGTTGAGAAACCTTAGTGTGACCGTGAAGAGGTTGCTTTGACGCGGACAACATGTCATAAAACGCTTTTGCCGTTGGCTTCGGCACTTCCTCTTCACGTGCTTCGTCAAAATGTGCATCTTCAAAGTCATCTAGCATAAATCCAACCTCTCCCTCATCATCGTCCATGTGATGTCGCAACACCTCCTCTCTAGGACGTTGGGACTCACCATGATACGTCCAACGGGTATAATTTGGCATAAACCCATATTTGCATAGGTGTTTACCCATAGCATCCTTTGTTTGTCGACGCTTATTCTCGCACCGACTACATGGACACCAGGTCTTGTCACGTACATTCTGTCTACCAAACGCTGTCTCTAAGAATACTTCAGTGTTCTTGATCCAATCCATGGTCACCTCGGCCTGACTAGGGCGACCCGTGTACATCCACTCACGATGATCCATCTTGTACTAAACTAGGAAACAACACTCGTGTTTAGGGGTTAGTTAGAAACGAGATGAATATAACAGTCTAATAGGTAAGATAGGTCCTAATCCCACCAGACAATGCGTAGATTGAGCTCGTATTCACGCTCCGTTCCGATCCAACCCAAAATTTCGGCAGCACCTCCCCACTGCTCTCCAAACGCACGTCTGGGCAACATGCCAAGAGGATGTGCGTTCGGAGAACAACGGGGAGGTGCTGTCGAAACCCTGGGTCAAATCAGAACGGAGCATGAAAACGAGCTCAATCTACGCATCCTCCAGCTGTCCAAACGTGGACAGTTCGAAACAGTTACGGCGACAGATATGCAAACACATGCATATTCCAAACCATAACTCTTCCGAACGGGAGACGCCTAGGTTACGCGACAATAACCAAAAAAAAAATTTGACAACATCTTGTCTCTAATACATAGCAAATCTGCATCAATAGGACGGCACGATGGCTGTCACCCACATACACACATCACGATGTCATGGCCGACATCCACAGACACACATATATATCACGGCACGATGGCCGGCATCCACATACACAAGATATTAATCAACACAACCATTAAAACATAACAAGAATTACAACGATTATATTAATATTTCTAAAACATGTATAAGCATTTATTTATATTAATCTTCTTGACATGCATATAAATAAAATTGTAATATCATTTACGAGGAAGGGATGTTGAAAGCAAACAAAACATGTGACGTTGTATTAGATAATAAAAAACATGTACAAAGCATATTAATCATTCATGTTCAAGCAAAATATTAATCCTAGGTTCTAAGGTTACCGGTAGGGTTTGATGCGAGATGAGGACGATGAAGCCGAAAAGATGACGGTGACGCCGGTAAGAGAGCGCTAACCAAATTATATCTATCTAAAAATAATTAAAAAAATTAGTTATAAGATAAAGTAATTAAACAATGTGAGAAGCTACACTAAACAACATAAAATTATAAAATATCAAAGACTATACTAAATAATTCAACACATGAGACACTAACTCTAAGTTCAAATATATATATATGCAATATAATGCATGTCTCAAATAGTATAGATACATTTACTATTTTGCATTTACTATTTGATATCCAATTTGTATATATTTATACGTATTTATATTTAAAAAAATGAGATATACATGTATACCTATGCGAGGCGGGGTAGGGAGGCGGAGCCGGTGCTGGGGGCGGCGGAGCGGGTGGCCGGGGGCGGTGGGGCCGGCTAGGTTGGAAGTAAATCCTAGAAATACAAATATTTTATTAAAATTAACAAACCCACTCATAAAAGTATGAAAATTTACCAAGGATTAACAGATGTTGAATTATGACTGTAAAAAAAATTCAGGTTCAAAACATTTTTAAAAATGTGATATGGACTCAAAATGTGTTTTCACATGAAATAATGGGTTCCTATAGTACTTTGCCGAGTGCTTTTTAAATAGCACTCGGCAAAGAATATTTATTTGCTCTTTGCCGAGTGCCACACATAATTGCACTCGGCAAAGATTTTTGCAAATTGTTTTTTTAAAAAAAATAAAATAGAATAAAGACTTTAAAAATCCCAAAATTTGGTATTATATAATATACACTAATATTTAATCATAGAAAATTTCTAACTTCAAATAAACAAATATAAGGCACTTGTAGTTTAAATTTGGGATCTTTTACTTAAAATCTTATAAACAACTTTTTTAACCAAAAATAGCAAACTAACTCTAAAAAATGCCAATTTTTGACATGGTATAAGATAAATTGAGTTTTAGTAGTACAAAAAGTTTTAAGTTCAAACAAATATTTGAATATCGATTTGCTTCTAAACCTAACTTATTTCATCCCTAAACTCCTAAACCTTCTCGAAGGTTGTCCAATTTCTAAAGGTCATACTTGAAACTTTTGTCGAAACATTATGAATTTTTTACCATATTATATATGTATGATATAATGACACCATGTCAAGTGTCATATTTTTTACGCATCAATTACATTTTCTATAATTAAAAAACCATTAACCTGCATATTGTCGGTCGAGTGTCGTAAATAAGATTTTAAAAATTTAGTTATATTTAGTTGTAAAAGATTACAAATGTAATCATGAACACAAATATGATTTTTCCATAATTTTTGAGTCATTATTTCATGTACATGCATTTCAAATTTGACCCATTGGAAGTAAATCCTACAAATACAATTATTTTATTAAAAATATCAAACCCACTCATAAAAGGATGAAAATTCTACATGGATTAAAAGATGTTTAATTATGACTGTAAAAAAAATTCAGGTTCAAAACATTTTTAAATTGTGATATGGACTCAAAATGTGTTTTCACATGAAATAATGAGTATTTCATCTTTGCCGACACTACAAGAAAACATGAAATTTTCGTCGGCAATTTTAATTTTCGTCGGCTTTCGAAAAAGCCGACGAAAATTAATTCACTTCCGTCGGCTCCTGCAGGCCGACGGAACTTAAATTAACTTCCGTCGGCTTTTGACTGTGGCCGACGGAAGTTAAAAGGATTTCGCCCTCGCCCAGGATAAAACTCGTAACTTCCGTCGGCCAACATTAAAGCCGATGGAAATTAAATTAACTTCCGTCGGCTTTAACTGTGGCCGACGGAAGATATTTTTTCAGCATCGTTTCCATCCCGTGCGCGCCTCTATTTTTCCCCGCACCTCCCCTCCCCGCGCCCTATTTTCCCCTCCCTGCGCCCTAGGTTTTGCGCCGCCGCCTCCGCGCCTCTCCCCTCCCCGCTTCCCCGCCTCCCGGCCGCCGCCCGACGGCAGCCGCCTCCGCCCAGCGGTCACTGCCTTCGCCCCGACGGCCGCCAACTCCGCCCGCCGCTTCGCCCCACCGGTCGCCGGCCTCCGCCCACCGCTTCGCCCCAACGGCCGCCGACTCCGCCCCGACGACCGTCGACTCCGCCCACCGCTTCGCCCCGATGGCCACCGACTCCGCCCGCCGCTTCGCCCCGACGGCCGCCGACTCCGCCCCGACGGCTACCGACCCCTCCCGACACCGAAGGCCGCCACTTCGCCCCGACTACCGCCGAGCAGCGCCGATCTGCATCCCGCGAGCAGCGGCGCCGGCGTCCCGCTGCTTCCGCCGCATCCTCGCCGGTGAGCATCCGTACGCGGATCCTCTTCCTCATCTCTCTCCTCTCGACCCACCAGTTAATTGTTGTACATGGCATACACAACATTGAAGCCTAATGACTACATGTAAATTCTAGCTAGTGATGTAGTTATCATCTGCAACATAAGTGTCAGAAAATAATAGCTTCGTGTTGCTACTAGAACTAACTTGCTCCTATAAGCTACTGATCGCTTTCATTAGGAATTCTACATGTGAACATATTCGTTATCTTGGCACTGTCAAAGAACAAATTTGTATCTTGCAGTAAATTAGTCCTTGTTTGATGATCAAGATTGGAAACGAGTTCCAAGCAAGTACTGTAAGTGTTGTTCATTATGATACATTTTGGTCTTTGACATCCTTAAAATACTAATGATCCTACTACTCTATCACTACCATCCTTAAAATGTCTAACGTGTTCGTTTTGGTTCTTTGAATCTTTCACTACTAGATATTTTGCTAGATAGGCAAAGCTTTGATGCCGGTTAGTTTGGTTAATTTGTTTCTTGATTCGTTTAGTTTCATTCGTTTGACAATACTACATGAGTGTTAAGTTGCAGAGTGCTGTTCGGTTCTCCCACTTCGATTCTTGAAAATTGCTTGATTTATATATTACTCTTGTTCATTACATTGATTCTTGTACTTGGCATTGCTGGGCTGGTTTACATTTTGTTTTGTTTGATATTGGTTGATGACTGAGCTCCCATTTTCAGTTATTCTTTGATGTGGAATATAATGTTGCATAATTGGTGGACCTTTTAATATAATAATGATCAAAAGTATCATTCTTTCTATCTAGAACACACACATGGTCTAACATTGTACATATATACACATGGTGATGAGTGATTACATGACTAAACGTACTGATCTGCAGTCATTTTAGCTATATGGCTTAATTGGATCTTTTTTTCTCATTGCTTGTATTATTGTGAATCGATATCCACACATGTTATTCTAGAGTTGATCCTTTTCATATATATGCATGTCATTTATTTCTTTTCTCCCAAATATATTATCCCACTTGATAGATGGCATTGTCTTAGTTTTCTTGAATGAATACTAGCTGCATGCTCTCCTGATCAATGTTTCCTTTTCTGCTTCAACTGTGCATATATTGAAGGGAATTGTAATGGTAATCATTAACAACAAGCTGATTTGTTTGTTACCGAACAACATTGTTAATAGCCAATGTCAGCTTCAGTATTTACATCCTGCTAGCTGCACCGTATATGATTGAGGTTCTTTTCCTACTTAATGTAATATACTTTTGAAAAATGCAGTGCTCCTGACATCATTTCCTTCTAACAGTTAAGTGCATTACTTTGCTTTGTCTCCAGATTTTATGCAACAAGATCATCCAGTTATTATTTCCTACTTAATGTCTATCTCTGTCTGACAGTACTATCGCTAAGAGGCAGCGTGGCCGCTCATGACTTTTGATTAATTATGTGGGTTAGGGCACTAGTCTTGAAGCATGTGCACGTACGGGTCCTTCATTTTTTTTGCATTTTCATATGTATGCATTTGAACAAAATCCTTTTCTATCTTAGTTATCTCAACAGTTTAAAATGGGACTTCGCATGCATACTGTTATAACTGTGGGTTCATACCAGCAGTACACAAGGGGATGCCTTATTTAGTTATTTTCTTTTTTTTTTGGAATTTTTAGTTAACTTCCGTCGGCCAACATTAGCCGACGGAAGTTAAAGGCCCGTCGACAGAAAAAAAGAAAAAAAAAAGTAATTTTCGTCGGCTAGTATTTGGCCGACGGAAGTTACCGATTTCTTGGTAACTTCCGTCGGCTAGGTTTGGCCGACGAAAGTTAGCTAACTTCCGTCGGCGGCCGACGGAAGTTAGCTAACTTCCGTCTACCCGCTTCCGTCGGCCAAAAGCCGACGGAAATTAGCCTTTTGCCGACGGAAGTTAGCTTCTTCCGTCGGGAAAGGGCTAACTTCCGTCGGCTTTGGCCGACGGAAGTTCCCTGTTTTGTTGTAGTGCGAGTGTTTTTCTGGTGGCACTCGGCAAATGCTAGGGTTTGCCGAGTGTCCGTTAGTGGCACTCGGCAAACCAAAAAAATCACCCGTGCCGTCATCACGCCGTCAACAAAAAATTGGGCGGGGCATTTTTCAGGTTGTTTGCCGAGTGCCACCTATAGGGCACTCGGCAAAGAGCTGGAATTGCCGAGTGCATGACATCTGGCACTCGGCAAAATAGTGTTTGCCGAGTGCCCGATGAATTGCACTCGGCAAACATCGTGGCACTCGGCATATGTTTGTTTTCCGGTAGTGAATGTTAAAGATTAAAAACTTAATGATCTAATTAGTCTTAGATTAGCATATTAAATAGTTAAGCTCCTTCGAGGAGAAACACCTCTTGGGAAGAGACGCCACAAACAGGTGCATCCTTTCACATTGTATAAACTGCCACCTCTTGGCAAACTATAAATACTCATCAATAAACTGAGAGGAATATCGATTCCTCCAAATCTTTACATGATCTATAACTGTTTTGAAGTGTTGTAAATTGAAACTATTCTTTGATTTGTTTTCATCACCATTAGTTATATAGAGCGGGAAGATATGCCATTAGTGATCATGTGGGCCGGATCGTACTGGGCTTTTATTACGCTTATTACGGATGATTGCTCCATACGTTTTGCTGGGACGCTGCTTGTTGGCCACTTGTCCTTAAGTTTTCGCCTTTGTTTCACCTAAAATCTCAGACAAATTCTCAACCATCGGATGGATTGACACAGATTATTCATACCACACTTATAAATATATTTTTCATAAAAAAACTTTCTACAACACCATTATTTAGACATTTCATTCTAAACTATTTGTAAGGTACAATATAATATATAATATATAATTAATTGCTATAAATAAGTAGAATATCTATCAGTTTTCATATGTATTTCATCTAATTCAAATAGCTCATCTAGGAAGCTTAAGATTATGAGAAGTGACTAGTGACAACTAAAAAAGCTAATGTTTCATAGACCTTAATTTTGAACTACTAATTAATTTGAAAATTATACAACTACTAGGTTTCACAATCCAAACGAATAATAGCTAGGTAATCTAGGAAGCGGAAAATCGTAGAAATACATGTAACCCTAGAAGAGCATCCCCTCTGTCCGAACAGTAGTGTCTTAAGAAATAGTTGGATCAACTTTTACCATTTCACTTGCTCACTTCTTTAGGGATCAACCATCTTCATGTACCACTGCACCCTAATTCAAAACTTCAACTCTCGTACCACGACATAGTGCTACAGTAGATTATAGACGGACCACCTGTGGACCAAGAGCCAAGACCTAGTGACCTTAGCAACAATATATCACCGAAGGTTAAAACATCAAATAACTGATGGCCACATACTCCATATCTGTCTAAATATTATTGGTGTAATAAATTATTACACGGTAAGTTTAATAAGACTCGAAAGAGCTTAACACTTAATCTAAGTACTTAAATCCGGAGTAGGCTTCTGAATCCAAATGGAGTAATATCGTATGTTCGAAAGTATGTATATTTCTGTTAGATGAAACCGTGTGTGGTATATTTCTGTTAGATGAAACTATATGCGGTCCCTTCCTCGGTAGTAAAGAATAGGTATTTATAGGCATAATTTGTAGAGGGTTATACGTTATTACTCTTACTTACAACCGACTATGCTTCTAATACACGGTACACAAATACAGATACGTGGTAAAAAACATATATAGTGTTGTAAAGTATGCATCCCATCGGAAGGAACGTATTCATACCTCAAAGTGATTTCAGCCCTTCGAGCTAGCTAGTATTTCCGAAGTCTCTATTATATAAAGCTTCAGGAATCTTGACATCAACCGCCTCTGAAGGCTTTGGGGAGTTGCTTATGCTTCAAATGCATTTGAGGGCTTCGAGGAACTCTTTTGGCTTTGAATGCCTTTGAGGGTTTGAGGGAACTCCTTTGGCTTCAAATGCCTTTTAGGGTTTCGAGGAACCGAAGCCTCTGGATCATCGAAAGGGTTTCAAGTTATTTAATTACCATTGTTATTTCCTTATGTATGGTTAAAGATAATTTTTCCAACAGTAGCCCTTTGCATTTATCTCTTCGTTTTAGAAGAGGTGATGCACCTTGAGATTTGGCCATACTCTGAATTCTTAACACTTTGATTCATGGCTTGCAAATCAATGTCTTTGCATGCAATAGCATTAAAAAGCATTTAATGCGTTCGTGGACCTTGATAAGACATGCACTCAAGATCCCAAACAATGCTAGCAATGGTCATATCTTCAAAGCCAAACTGTGGCAACACTGTTTTGAGGCAAACGATTTTACCATGGCACCACGTGTCAGTGGCTACATGGGGTCAAAATGTGGTCAGGAATTTTTGTATCAAGGGTTGCACTCAACAGTTTTCACCACCAATATAAGCCCTCTTGCGCCCATAGTTTATTTTTATGCTTTCAAGCTTACAACCCTTAACTTTTAGTTCCCTAGCAGTCTTAGCCACTTCGGTGTTCATGGCCGTCCTATTCGAAGCCCTTTGCTAGCCTGTTCAAGATGATGAAGAAGACATCGTCGAAGCCTTAGCCTTCATGTCGTAGCGACACCTTCATTGGTCGAGGTGCAGCAAGTCGCAGCGAAGGCTCTAGTGTCTACTTCAAAGGCATAGAAGGTGAAGGGTCTATGGCCTCTATATATCGAAGGAGAATCGAGAGCAAACCTTCAAATTGATGCAGACGACGTCAACTGCAGACTCCATGATGGGGCCAACATCTTCACTGTGCTTCATGAAGTCAATTGCCAAGCGAAGTTGCAACCATAGAATTGATATCTTCTTAAGTATGACTGAAAATAATTCTCCCAATAATTATAATTTAGGATTGGATTTAATATTTCATAGTATAAGGAGAATTTTCTGGTGCCCCAAATTTTTTAGAGCATCTAATCTGTATGATTCAATGGATCATATTTAAAATTAGTGACATATTACATCTATCCTTACCTCCTAGAGGTAATAGGTCATATAACTTTCTTTTAATAAGTGCGGGTCTACGTATATTCAATAATTAATTCATTTCTTCGCATACTAGTAAATTAATTATTGTATACACTAGAAAAAAAATGATCAATAAACTTTTTGTACGAGCAACATGCATGCATATTACTTTCCGTAATCAAAACAATTTATAACCAGTTAACCCATTTTATTTTTTAATTAATTATTTTAAATATACTTAATTAACGGTCAGATTAGCTTCAACTATTATCTGTTAGGGACGTAACACAGTACTGTAAATAAAACCTAGTATAATGAAAAATTCATTACATAAGGAGAATTTTATAGTACCCCTAAATTTTATGGAATTTCTAATCTATACGATTCAACCGCTTAAATTTGATATCAGTGACCTATTACCTCTTAGAGGTAATAAATCGTATAACCTTCCTTTAATATGTGTAGGTCCATATATATGCAATAATTAATTTATTTCTTTGTATGCTAGTATATTAATTATTGCATGTGTTACAAAAAGGAAATTTACATGCGGGCGACATGTATATAGATGGTTTTCCATAATCAAGCTAGTTAGACAAATTTATTTTTTAATTATTTATTTTAAACACACTTAATCAACGATCTAGATTAGTTTTAACTATTATCTCTTCAAGAGCATCTTTAAAAAACTCTAAGCCACTCTCCAAATTAAATTTTTATAATCCAGACTAAAAATGGACTCCAATAAATTAGCAAACCGAATGGCTTCGGCCGGGCAAAATTCTTCGCCGAACTTGGCCAGCCAACTTCGCTGGCCATCGATGCGCTGCTGCCTCCCCTCGTGTGATCCACATGCTCCCAGCCTCGCACCTAGGCTTCCACCGCCTCAGGTGCCTCGGGGTGGTGGGAAAGAAAGGAGAAGAGATGAAAGAGAAAAGAAAAAGATGAAGAAAATTATTTTTTACAAAAAATTTAATATATGAAATTTTATAATTTTATAATTGGGGATTTTAAAAAGAAATCAAATCTTTGAAAATATTTTGAGATTTTAAAAGAGAGTAATTATTTATAGAGTTTAAAATAGAGAATCTATTGAAGTACAAAGCAGATTTGAAGAGAAATTTTTTGGCAAAAATCCACAGAGCAAACAGTGGATACCACCCATAGATGCATGACACGTGTGTGTCTTTTCGATCCAACGGCATGACATCTTTTGGCTCCAGTGTGCAGATAGTGCGGCACAGCGGCAGTAGTGGCTTCTAGCTCGGCTCGCTGCCCCACCGTCATCTTCAACGCTTCCGCCCTGCCATCGTCTTTGTGAGACCACTGCCATGCGTCGATCGCGTAGCGCTATGCGGCCAGCGGCCTAATGGAGGAGATCGTCTGTCATGCTCGCGTCTCAGGGACCGTCTTCAACGCTGCACCATTGGGCCACTGCTCGATCGTCACGCCCCTCAGCACTGCAGATCCGCCATGGCGTCGTCGACCACAACATGCAGATCGCAGCAGATCGGCTGTTTTGTGTCAACATTGGGTAGCTTATCTAGTTAGCTCTGTGAATTAGTGAATCACTGCAGGCCACAACTGCAGGGTAGGCGGTGAGTGAATTGAGTTTTCTGTGTTGTGTCAAGAAGAGGGACAACAATATCATTGAAATGTAACCTTAATTTATATGAAAGTTGTGTTGACTTCACATCTACTTGTGTTGGAAATAACAACACTATTAGGTTTAAATTATTCCACAAATAAATCATGACGTGAAACAGATGAATATGCATAACCAGGGTAGACTAGTACACTATACACATGAACAAAAATAATGTACTGAACATGGTGAAACCAATCTGTGTAACAGATGATACATGTGTGTATCAGGTTGATACACGTGAATATCAGGTGGTACAGGTGAGTAACAGGAGTAACAGGTTGGTGCAAGTGAGTAACAGGTTGTGGTTGATACACGTGAGTATCAGGTGGTACAGGTGAGTAACAGGTTGGTGCAAGTGAGTAACATGTTGTGGTTGATACACGTGAGTATCAGGTGGTACAGGTGAGTAACAGGAGTAACAGGTTGGTGCAAATGAGTAACAGGTTGGTGCAAGTGAGTATCAGGTTGTACATGTAAGTATCAGAAACGTACCGGATGTTCATAGTTGAAGTAGTCACAGATCGGACGGGTACCACGACGACGACGCGCGGTACCGGACGACGGCGACGACGAGCAGCACTCGAGTGAAGAGGAAGACGAGCCGTGGTGGACGAAAGCGAGCAGTCGCGCGGAGCGCTTCCCAAAAACCTTATTCGCCCTCTCCCGGTGCAGGATCTCGAAGGCGATGGGTTCCGGAGACCTGCTCTTCCGCTCAACGGTGCACGCCGATGAGAGGAACGAAGTAGACTACAAATGGCAGCACAACACAGAGAGATTGGCAAGGTTCTTCTGTTTTTCCACCTTTTTTGATCCGTCACTTGGTGGAGGAGATATAGACGTGTGATCAGGACGTCTCTTCATTCTCCACTAGTAACTGCTCTGAAGATGAATCGGAACCGTTCTAAATTCCACCAGCAGCAAAACAGAATGGCAAAAGGGAGTCGCGTCTGCGCAAGCAATCAGAGCCAATTTCGGCGGACCATTCACGCGCATGTCGTGCGCCCGCGCCCCCGGCCCCGGCCCGTGCCCGAGCCCAGCGAGGCGAGGCGAGGCGAGCGAGCGCGCACGTGTGTTTATCTAGTCTCCTCTCACCCACATGGGTCTAGTTGCAAGGAGAGCACCATCCCTTATAAGTTGGTCTTCCTCTCCTAGAACTAGCAAGGTGGGACTAAAGGTTCACATGCTCCCTCTACATGGTGGGCCTTTGAGATTTTTCCAGCAATTATTCTTCAAATAAATTTGGGCCAAGCCCATTTATTCAACAATCCCCCACCATAGCTCAAAGTCCCACAGAGATTTGCCAGATTCTTTGTGTTGTTTATATACCAGTGTTTTGATGGACACCGGTTAAGGTTGAACATCCATCTAGAGCTTCAAGCTACACTCCTCACAACTTGAACAATGGACTATGCCTTGAATTGCAAGTTTTGTGCAAGTAAGTTTTACTTAAAGTCTTAACTGATACTAGGCTGCCAGTAGCCTACCCCTCGGGTGGAGTGTATAAGTCATACTCCTTGGTCTCTTCATGAGCTTACTAGGAGACTGCCCAAGTCTCCATAGACTGCGACCAACAATCGAGCTCATATAGGTGTGTGTTGGCGTAAAAGATTACGCTAACAGGTTTCTGTAGATTAGAAACTAACAAACGAAGTGTTTGCGAAGTGAACTGTTCTAAGCCTCCGAAAGAATAACAACTTAGAATAGTTCGAATGTGTGTATTGAATAACTTGTATTCGGTTCCTATTACAGGGTTAAACGGGGGGTATTTATAGGCCCAAACATTAAGGAAAAGACCTATTTACCCCTCTGTTACAACCGACATAGTGGAAACTATTCGGTACTCTTGATAGGGCTAAAATGGTAAAAGATTAATCTAATAAGAAAAAAGATAAGTCTTCCATCTTAGCTGGCAGAAAAGATCTCAAAGAGCCTTAGTTCGAAGATATACTCCGAACCAATGCCAATCTTCGTACTTCGAGCTTGACTTAGGACATCTTCGAAGATGGACGTCTGGAAACCTTCGAATCTATTATCTGCCTTTGTGCTATTACGGCAATAACCCTGAGGATGGAATATTTTCCCCCAACAGTAGCCCCTCGAATACGCTTCTCCGTTAAACCTGTAATGTTAGGAGAGCAGTATACGGAAGAAAAAATAACCAGGCGTAGGGGTTATTAGCTTTTAATTTATATCTGAAATGTACGAAGATATAAACTCCGAATCAGTTCTAGGACAGTTACTTTCGAACTATCTTAGAACTGACTCAGGAAGTTCGAAAGCCTTTCAGACTTAGAAGAAATAGCCGTTAGCTTCCTTCTTCTAACGGAACTTACGGAAAGCGTTAATTTCGGAGAAAAGTAACGGGCAGGAATGTGAAAACGGCATGGACTAACGGTAAAAAATGTAAAGTCTAGGCTATAAATAGAGGGCCTAGAACTTTCCTGAGTACCTTTCCACCGCTTTCTTGCAAACAAAAACCCTTTGAGCCCTAGCCTCCATTCTTCCTCCAAAGCAACCCAGTAGCTTCAATGGCGAAAACCAAGAGTTCTGGAGCCCCTTCGGCCTTGGCTCGGCAGCAGGCGGCTGCAGCAGCGGCGGCTGCGGCGTTGGCGACGACAACTCCAACACCCGCAACAGCATCCATGGCGGCAGGAGGGAGAAATCCCCAAAATGTTGATGATCAAGGTCTCTGCCCACCATCAACGAAGTACTTAGATCAATCCTTCCAACTGGGACCTTCTACCTGCAAGAGAGAATCACTGGCGGTCGCAGTAGAAGGGAAGATTAGTGCCGGAGTCATGATCCGGAAACCTGGAAAGGAACTCATCCCGTCGGCAAGGCCCGGAGAAGTGGTCGTCTTCGAAGCCTTCTTCGAAGCCGGCTTAGGCCTTCCAGCAGTGGAATTCTTGGCCGAGGTACTTGATTTGTTTCACATCACCCTTCCTCAACTTTCTCCGAACGCAGTAACTTGCTTAGCTATCTTCGAATGGGCGTTGAGAGCCGAAGGCTGTGAAGGGAGGGCAGAGATCTTCGCTGCGCTACACAGAGCTTCATGCCAGCCAAAAACCTTCGTAGGCCCCGGAGGTGAAAAAGTGGTAGTAGCCTTCAGAAGTATTAACTTCAGGCTTCAGGATGAATACGCCCTTCAATTTCCCGCTAAGGCCATCAATGCAAGATGGTATACCGACTGGGTCATGAGATGGTTTTATGCCGAAGTTGGGGCGAGCAATCCTCTGGCCGGACCTCTGAAAGACATCCAATTCCGGAAGGAAGCCCTAGTGCATCCAGACCAAGGTCAGCTTGAAGCTCACCTCAGCCTACTTTAGAAGATCAGTCGAAGGCTGAGCATGCGAGACTTAGCCGAAGAATTCCTCGGGTTACAAATCTCTCCGCTGATGGCCAACTGGCCTATCATCTTCGAATAGGATTCAGAAGGCGGTCTCTGAAAAATCACTTCGACTTCGAGCCCTGCAGGTAACTTCGAAGACAACATGTATTATGCATATTCATTCGAAGAAATAACAAACTTGATTCATTTTTTAGCTTCTTCAGCCCCTATTACTTCGGAGCAAATCGTAAGGGCTTCGGAGAAGATTTTGGGCGCTCCAACTCTGACCAAAAAATAATGGAGAATCAAGTTGGTCGGGAGTTGGGAGAGATTTAACAGGGTGTGGGGAATGCTGGAAATCGTTCCACCCCCTTTGATGGATTGGGTACCTTCGGAGAAAGGGCCCAAAAAGAGGAAAGCCGAAGCTGGGACTTCGAGCTCCGCCAAGACTCCGGTCAAGAAAGTGACTCGGAAACCAAAGAATCCCGCACCTTCGAGCCCAAGGGCTTCAGTCTCTGACTCCCAAGAGGACGAAGGGAGGTTGCTTGTGCGTCTAATAGACGAAGATGCATCTCAAAGGACTGCACAAGCCGAAGTACCTGCGAACGTGCCGGAGTCTCGAGATAACCTTGAGCAACCAAGGACTTCGGCAGTTCAAGAGGATTTACCTCAGGGCGAAGTTCCTGCGGATGAAGGTGGAGTCGAAGTTACTATGGCTTCGATTCTTGAAGAGGCAACAAGGACTGCTCAGGAAAATGTTCCTGCAGTCGAAGATTTAACGGCTGATTCGGACGAAGATCTCGCCTTCGATCCGCCGAACAGTCCAATGATTACCCCTCGCCAGAATGTCGAAGGTAGACTTCGAATAATTCTTTTATGTTTATTTTGCGTATTTATACGATGTATAACACCTTTGTTTTTACAGAGTCCACTCCTGTGGAAGAGGTCCGCCAGGAAGAAATAATCCCTGGACCTTCGACGACTTCGGAGCCAACCCAAAGAGCCACTTAAATGGGGCCTGGAAGAGGCAAAAGGAATATAGAACCCCTCCCTGCTGCGAGTTCCGGATCAACTCCGTCTGATTCAACAGACGAGAGTCAATCTTCCGAGGGGGGCCAGTCTCCAGGGGCTCTGAAGACTACAGGCCAACACTCCGGCCCTTCGCTGGACGAGGATGACCAACAAGCGATAAGCATGCTCCCCCTTCTAGCTTCTTTTTTAGAGCGAACAACTGGTCTTCAGACTTTGCTCGAGCCTTTGGATCGAGCTAGTCGCGACATAGGGGAGACCAACTTAGTGGCCATTCTGAGCAAAGCGGACAGGTCGGAGCTTAACGCTGCTATAGAACGCGCAGCTTACCAGGTACGAAGCATCTACGAAATAACATAGAATTTACCTACAAATAAATTTTTACCTTGGTTTTTTCTTTTTGCAGCAAACAGTCTTGGCCCGAGCTGCGAATATATCGAATGATCAAGAAATCGCTCGTCTTTGGGAGGAAAATAACATCCTTCAACAGAATCTTACCATCTTCGAAAGCCGAGTGGTTCAAATGGGCAGTATAGTGTCAACGGAGCGCAGGGCTAGACAAGGTTTGGAGGCTGCGAATAAAGAGCTCGAAGCAGAAGGAATTGTGCTTCGAGCAGAAATTGAGAGAATGCGGGCGGAGCACGCTACTACGGGGACCGAACTTGTCAGACTCCAAGAGGAAGCTAGTCAGCTTTTGAACCAAAAGAATACCTTGACTACCGAAACTGCTAGTCTTTCCGGAGTTCTGGGAGAAGTAACTTCGATGAAGGACGCACTGATCGAAGATAAGCTGAAGTCCGAGAAGGTAGCTACGGAAATTATGAATCAGCTGCTAGGTGTCCTGGAGTACTTCGGTACTACTGGGACACTTCCTTCTGATGATAACATTTCTCTTCTGCGTCGGTTGAAAAGGATTCAAGGAGTGGCGAAGCAGATGAAGACAGTAGGCATTCGATACGGAGAACTCTCCGGACAAGTGGCTGCTGTTGGCCTACTTCGTTACTACGAGGATCTGGGCCGATCGATAACTCCGGGCGCAGGAGAGGGCCCAATTACCTTCGACGACGAGTGGCTTCTGACTCCTTCCGAAGGTGTGGCTGCTGCCTGGTGAGCCTTCCAAACTTCATGGAGAGCCGAAGGTCATTCTGCGATCAAGGCTTGGATCGACGAAGGTCAACGCCAGAAGCAAGTTTGGACCCAAGCTTCAAGCAGTCAGCCTCCTCCGAACTCGCAGGTTTAGAAATGTCTTAGGATTTTTGGTTATGTAAAGCTTTGTGCTTATGAACATTTATCGATGAAAATTTGTTTATCATATTTTTAGGCTTTGTCTCATACAGAAGATATCGAAGTGTTAGACATTAACGACGAACTTCGCTCATTATGGACCACCTTCGATCTTCTAAAAGCTTATAAACGCCCTCGATTTTTAGTTCCTAGAGATAGCTCCGGTGTAATTACGCCCGAAGTAATCAAATATATACTATCTTATATTAAAGGGTTAATTTTTTCCATGCCATTACAATTTTTACGGTTTGCCAATATGTCATCGGTGTGTCACTGACAAATGGGGGCCGCCACAGTCACTGACAGTGGCATATAAGCAATTTCTGAAAATTATAATGGCATGTGAGTAATTTTCCCTATATTAAAGAGGAGGAAAAAGAGGTTAACTTGAACACTTCGTCTTCTGAAGACGTTATATGGTCCGAAGACGAAGATGAAGTTCGAAATGAAAAACCTGAAGAACTTGGAAGCTGGGAAAGGAGCCCCGAACGGCTTCGAACTTGGGCCGAGCTTCAACAAGAACAGAAGGACTTTAGAGCTTTGAAGGGAGGCAAGAGAGTTAAACGTAAAGTTGTTAGAACTCCCAGCACTGGAACTAGTCGTTCCAACCCTAGCTCTAGAGATCGAAGAGGTCTTCGATTCCTTCTTGGTATAGATACCAATTTTTCATGATGTAACCTGTAAACATATTCATTCGAATAATGAATACCGATTTAAAAGTCTCCATATTTACTAGCCCCTCTTTGGGTATAAGAAACTTCGAACTGTATTCAAAGATGGTTATGCGCAAAGGAAAACTTCGGAGTACAATTTTTTGGGGTTCAGAGCCCCTCTGCAATTTAAAGATCTTTTTAAAATCTTATAAAATGTCTTCGACTATTTGTAGTCTGAAGAATGGCAACTTAGTACCCTTTGTTTTTTGAAAGAAATCACTTGAGATAACTTTCAGGACACCTTTAGTGTCTTAGATAATTTGTCACTTTGGACTATGCTAACAGACATTCGAAGCTCATGGCTCAAACTCTGTTTTGCTTTGGCCACCTTTGGCTCTTTTTTGCGCACTCTGTCGAACCAATGGTTCGGAGTTTGCAATGGTCTCTTTGGACTCTTTTTACGGATGTCTACCAGCCAATGGCTTGGACTCCGTATATTTTGGCCACCTTCGGCTCTTTTTGTGGAAGTCTACCAGCCAATTGCTTGGACTCCGCATGTTTTGGCCACCTTCGGCTCTTTTTACGGAAGTCTACCAGCCAATGGCTTGGACTCCGCATGTTTTGGCCACCTTCGGCTCTTTTTACGGAAGTCTACCAGCCAATGGCTTGGACTCCGCATGATGTGGTTTTGGGCTCTTTTACGGATGCCTACAAGCCGGTGGCTTGGACTCCGGCGGCAGGAGCGGGGCGAGGCTGTCCGGCTCCGGTGTTGGCGGCAGGTGGTGCCGAACGATGTACTGGGCGGGGGTGGTATTGTGGCGTCGAAGGAGGAGGGGTGAAGCGAGGCCTCTGCGCCATGCCTTGGTTCTGCCTGAAAGCAATCATTCTCTTCCTCTTCAGGTCGACCTTATTTTGCTGAGTCTCCTGAATAATAGCCTTATTAACCAACTTTTGGAAGTTGGCATAATCTCCGGAAATGAGTTGAAGGGACAACTCATCCTTAAGACCTCAAAGGAACTTAGACTGCCTGGCCGTGTCAGTACGGACTTCTTCAGGCGCGTATTGAGCCAGCCGGTTGAACTCGTGTAAATACTCCGTGACGGACCTGCTCCCCTGCTGCAGGTCCCTGAACTCCTGCTGCTTCTGTGCGATGATGCCTTCTGGGATATGAGCGGCACGGAAAGCATCGGAAAATTCTGCCCAAGTGTGAACATGTCCTTCGGGCAGAGTCTCTCGCAGGTTGTCCCACCATTCTGCGGCGGGACCATGGAGTTGATGGGTGGCGAAGGCCACCTTCTCCTGCTCAGTGCAGGTCAGCAGATCGAGCTTCTTCTCAATGGTCCTTAACCAATCCCCAGCCTCCATGGGGTTGGTGGTGCTTGAGAAGGTTGGTGGGCGAACTCGAAGGAACTCTGAGAGCTGAGAGGCGGGAGCGGGAGCTGGAGTGGCTGGTCGAGGCAGATCGGGCTGTTGATGGTGGCGGAAGAAATGAGCCTGCTGCTCCTGCATTTGCTGCTGCTGCTGTTGCATCTGATTTAATAGGGCAGCAACCAACTGGTTCTGAGTGGCCATCATCTCAGCCAGTGTGGGGTGGTTGGTGACTGGGGCTTGCCTTTGCCCGGTCGCCCCCCACTGTGGCAAGTTGCCGCTCTCTCCTCCGTTCTGGGGAGCGTCGGAGCCTTGGTTGTTCGACATCCTGAGGTTTCCAAAATTAGACAACATTCTTTTAGCGGATACTTTTATTAAATTTTATTCCAAAAATGCCGTTCTTGCGGTTACATTTATTTATTACTTCATTCATGCCTTATGTTTTGACATGAATGCTAATACAATCAAGCAAAAATGAAAAACACTCAACCGAAAAACTACGTCTACGGTAGCTCGGGGGATGGCTCGATCTCGGGCTCGTGGGAGATGGTCGGGGTCGAGGAGCTGGACGGTCCGGCGGGTGGTGCGCTGACTGGCAACCAAGAAGGTAGGTCCTCCTCCGCGATAGGTGTGAGCTGTCTGAGGGGAGGGCTGGACGACGACGGTGACCTCGCAAAAGCTTTCTTCCTCGTCGGGGAAGACTCCATGGTACATCTTGCTCATTCTCAAATCCGAGAAAACTGACGAGCATGCGTAGCTCGCGGATGAATCCGGCCTCGTCACGAAGGTTCCCATTCATGGTACGGACTGGCATCTACAAAAGAGAGAAATTTTTTGTAAAAATCTCGGAAGATGAGAGGATAAATAGTGTTTGTAAGAAAATATAGTAAGTTTAAATCCTAAGGTCAGGTCTGTTTGGCTTCCTACAGTCAAGTCGGCTCTGATACCATCTTGTCGCGCCCCGATTTAATAAATCAGGACTTTATTGAAATTCCATAGAAAATCAATAAAACAAGACGTTCATCACACGACCACGTACAAGACGGGCAATCATTCACGGTTCGTAGACCGCATTAATACAAAAGTGAATGAAAGTGAAGAGAAACTAATAAAATCAAGGGTCCTAGATGAACGCCTCCTTCCAGTCTCGCCTTGACTGGGTCGCTACTCTAGACCTTCATCCTCCTCGTAGTAGACGGGCTCTGATGTTGTAAGTCAACGGGGTGAGTACAGATGTACTCAGCAAGCCACCGAATGCAAATATAATGCAAGGTAATAACAAGGGAGATAGTGGCTGATTTTGCGGAAGCAGCATAATTGTAAAGCTTTAAATGAGAGCAATTTATTAGTACGGAAAAGTAAACATGTGCATGTGTATCATCATCTTCTAACTCGAGGGGTACAGTCACCCCACCTCGCTCAACAGTCCTTACGTGCCATGAATAATCCGAACATTCACACAATTGTAAACTAACTGCGAGTAGTCACACAACCCGCCCTTGACCGTGGGCTCGGCTTTTCGAAAAGATTAAATTACTCTGATCAGAGATGTACCACTGTACCCACAAGGCACGCACTCATCACTTACACCAAAGTGTAACGAGATGACCCATTTCACGGGAACTCGTGCCAAAACCTTCCATATGGTTCCCTCCGACTCCACAACACCCTCTTATGGGTTTCGTATCGTGTCTCGACGTGTCGAGTGCTCACCATACCCCCCCTTGAGCCTTCTTTGGTACAAGTCGCCCGCAGGCTTGCCCCTTGTACCCCTCCACTATGGTGCATAGAGCCGAAGAGTTCCACACTTCCAGTTAGGACTTACCCATTAGACTTGTGGTTGGTACGGAAGTGCTTTGCAACAGATCCCGCAGACCGGTCCTTATAGTGCCCCGGGTGCGACAAACCAGTGCCCGAGCTTGCACCCGGAACCCACCATACTTATAACCTAGCCAACTCCAACAGAGTCCAGAGACGAGAATAACAGGGAAATACATATACAGAATCCAGCTATCTACGACTCGTTCTTTTTAACCTATAGCAGTTGTGCCGGTACATTGGGCACTAGCTAATATTTTAATAGTAGAGTGACAAGGAGTTAAGGCTCAATAAGCATGGCTTGGGTTTGCACACAAGGACGGGGATCTAATAAATATAAGTGTAAGGTTTGATTATTGGACTAATGCAATATTATCCTATGGGTTATAGCGATAATTTATTAAAACATGGGCTCAATTATGATCAACTGTTTCCACAGAAATGATCGATGACTTGCCTTGATCAGCAAAGGGGGATGGAGGAACCTCGGGGTAGAACTCCTGCTCCTCGACGAACTCGTAGTCTTCTCGATACGGAAAAGTAAACAATACATTCAATAAACAGATAAAATCCACCAAATAATCAACATACATATTTGTGGGTGTTTTTATGTGAAGTAGTATTTTAATATTTTAAAGTTTGGTATAAAACAGTAAAACTTAACTTTTTAGGATTTTTCCTAATTTATTTTCTGTATTTTTAATTTTAACCCTAAGGGATTTTTATTCATTTATTTATTAATAATATTTTGGGCAACAGAAACATACTGTTTTTATGGCATTAATGTGTAGAGAATAATATTCTGGTTCTAACAAAATTTGAATGATGAAATTTGGAGTTAAAATGAGCAAGATATGAATTTTCAAAGTTTAAACTATTTTCTGAATTTTTATTTAAACTGAAAAACAGTTCCTGCTCCACGGTGAACCAGGTTCACCGTGAACCTGCGACTGTGCGCGTGGGCCGGCGGGGAGTAAGTGGGATCCAACGGCCCAGAGCGCCTGATACCCTTTCGACTTGGATCAACGGCCGGGATTAAATCCCTTAGGGGTTTTAATCTCCATCGCCTGATCACGATCGAACGGCCGGAAATCAATCCGACACGGCACGTGGCGTCGGGGGCATTTTACCCTTCTTCCCCAACTCCGGCGGTACTGCGGCGAGGGATTCCGGCGACGGCGTGGATTGAACGGCGATGCTAAAGCCAGAAATGGAACCAGTGACGTGAGGGGAACTTGGTCGTACCGGCGGTGGCGGTGGCGGCGAGCGGACGGCGACCGGCGTTGATGAGGGGCGGAGGAACCGTTCGGGTTCGTCGGCGGCGAGGCGATCCGGCGGTCCTCTTGACCAACGGAGTCGTGGCCGAGGACGGGCGTGCCTCAGTGGTCACGTAGGTGGCGTCGGCGAGGGCAGCAGTGGCTTGGATCGCCGGTGAAGGGTGGCTGGAGGCGTGGCAGAGCTAAAGACCGAAAACCTTGCGGCAGCGCTCTGAAACGCGATGGGTTGCACTGAGGAGGGGTGGGTGGTGAGCGGCGAGGGTAGGGGTTCTTATAGGGGTCGCCGGCGGTGGTTAAGGCAAGAAAAGCCGAGGATCCCGAAGGTTTATTTCCAAACTCCGGCGAGGTTCCTTTTTAGCTCGGATTTGCTTCCATAAGCGTAAAAACGCGTTGAGTTCTGATGGAAGGAGGTCGGGGCGGTCGGGGAAGGGAATCCGAGAGTGATCGGGTGCGATCGGGCGGCCGGCGGTGAAAAATTGGAAGGGGATCGCCGGCGGGAGAGAAGGGGGATCCCCTTCCAACGAGGAAGACGAAGCTGACAGGTGGCCCCCACCTGTTAGTGGGCGAACCAAAATGGAAAAACCCACAGGCGGGCCCCATGTGTCGGAGAAACAGAGAGGACCGCGAGTGGCTGCCATGTGGGGCCGAGCGAGGATGGGCGCGGGAGAGAGAGGAGGGGAGTGGTGCCGACAGGCGGGCCCCGCCTGTTAGTGTGAGGGGCTGAAGTGGGCTGGGCCAAAAGGCCTTTGAAGGGAGTTTCAGGGTTTCGGCCCAATAGGATTAAATATTGTTTTCTGATTAAATTTAATTCCAGAAAATCAAATATTTGATTAAGGGGTGAATCACTGTTGGTAAAAATTTGTAAAAATTCCTAAAATTATATTTTGGCCTCTAGTTCATCTCATAAAGTTTTCAAGTCCAGATTTGGAGTATTTCTCCCTGTTTGGCTTTATTTGGGTTCTTTTGTGATTTTTCCTTTAATAATAAATCAAGAAATGATTTAAATAATATTTTCTTTTATTTTATTCCTTTTTAATTTCTGGGGTGTTACACTTGGACTCCGGATTATGTCAGCCCCCACGTCGGAAGCTTCGAACCAATGGTTCGAAGTCCGAAAATATGATTCAGCTTCATGACACTTCCCTCTCGGTCAACCCCGCGGTTCCAGTGCGTCCACTCGGAAGCTGGAGGTCTATGAGGGGAAGGCATTATCTGGACCATATGCTTTATTAATTCAGAAGATGATTACAAGTGATTTACAAGGAGCCTTTATGCGAAGTATCGCTTTAGGTGCTCCGCATGCCAAGTATGTGCTAACTCTTCACCTTCTAAATTAGCTAATTTAAAAGAGCCAGGGCGTCCTGAACGAACAATTAGGTACGGACCTTCCCATTTATTTTCTAACTTCCCTGGCGCTATAATGCTTCGTAGAACAAGATGACCCGGTTTTAGTTCATTGAGCTTAACCTTCGGGTCAAACCAAGCCTTCGTCTGCTGATGATACTTTGATAAATTTGCCACAGCTCGAAGTCTTGTTTCTTCTGATAAATCTAGCGAAGCTTGTCTTTCTTCTTCAATCTTCGGTTCGGTGCTGCGAAGTGATCCTCCTTTGAGCTCCGTTGGAGTCATAGCTTCATCTCCGAATAGTAGTCTGAATGGAGTAAAACCTGTGGACCTTGATAAAAACCTACTAAGTGCTGCCAAACGCCCAGTCAGCTTTTGCACTTGCTTTAAATTTTCCGGAGGAGCCATCTTTTGTAGCGCAATTATTTGAGTAGGGCTAGCTTCAATCCCCCTGCTTGAAACTAAATACCCTAAGAATTTTCCGGCCTTAGCTCCGAAGATACACTTTTCGGGGTTAAGACGGATCCCACATGCCCGAAGGCTATTGAATGTTTCTGCTAAGTCTAGGCTATGTTGGTGCTTTAAAGCACTCTTTATTACAATATCATCCATATAGGCCTCCATATTGCGACCTAATTGATGACCTAGAGCCTTAGCAACTAACCTCGAAAAAGTAGCCCCGGCATTTCTTAAGCCAAAAGGCATTCTTACATAATAAAAGACTCCCGAAGGAGTTACGAAGCTTGTCTTGATCTCATCTTCGCGCTTCAACCATGTTTGATGATAACCAGAATACGCGTCAAGGAAGCTTAATAACTCCGAACCTGCGGTGGAGTCGACCAATTGATCAATTCGGGGCATGGGGTAGGGGTCACGAGGGCATGCTTTATTCAAGGATGTGAAATCAATGCACATGCGCCACTTTCCGGAAGATTTCTTTTTGACGAAGACTGGGTTGGCTAACCATTCTGTGTGAGCCACCTCTCTAATAATTCCAGCCTTCAACAATTTTTCAACTTCGTCTTTTGCTAGAATAGCTCTTTCTGCAGACATTTTTCGGAGTCCTTGCCGAACAGGCCGGGCCTTCGGGTTTACGAGCAAACTATGTTCAATGATATCCTGATCGACTCCGGTGATGTCTTCGTCAGACCAAGCGAAGACATCTAAATTCTCTTCCACCACCTTTTCCAAGGAGGTTGCAACTTCTGGAGGTAAATCTTTACCAAATTGAAATGTATATTCTTTACCATCTTTAACAATAACCTTCGCTGCAATCTCTCCTTCAGGACTTGGTCTCGGGAAGGATTTCTTTGAAGCTTCGGAAGGGGCTGAAAAATTTTCTTGATTATCTTGTACATTGTTTACTTGTCTTGGATCAAGAGGGGGGCCATGACCATATTCCGCTCTCCGGGCGATAGCTTGATCTCCGAAGACAGTAAGGACTCCTGCTTGTGTGGGCATCTTCATGCACAAATAATTGTGATGCGCCACAGCTCCGAACTGGTTTAGCATGCCTCTTTCGAAGATGACATTGTAAGCATACGGGGCATCTACAACATCGAAGATTACTTCTTCAGTTCGGGCCAACAAACCTTCTCCGAAGGTAACTTACAGGCCTATTTGGCCGAGTGCATCAAGCGGAGGTCCTGCGAAGCCTTGCAAAGGACGAGCCGCTGGAAGGAGATGCTTTCTGGAGATGCACAATTGATCGAAGGCTTGAACAAAAATGATGTCTGCCGAACTGCCTCCGTCAATCAATACTCTTCGAACTTCAGTGCCCGCAATATCAGCAGTAATAACAAGTGGGTCTGCATGCAGGAATTTAATGTCAGCTGCATCCTCCGCGGAAAAGGATATCGGTACATGAGACCACTCCGGCAAAGCGGCTGCAGACGACGAAGTCCCAATATGGCCCACTTCTCTGACGTAGTCTCTTCGCTGTCTTTTTGACATGCTTCCGAGGGTACCTCCTCCGGAGATGGGGAGGACTACTCTTTTCCCTCGGTCTTGCCCTTCCTCTTGCTTCGGAGGTGGCATAACATTGGCCACTAGAGGGTGTCTTGCGGCTTCGAAGTTTTCTATCCGCGCCACAGCCTGGACCGGCTCCGGGCGCGCTGCAGCTGGAACTCGGTCGGTAGTACCTCGACCCGAAGTTCTTTCTAGATATTCTCCTCTTAGAGTGAGTATAGCCTTGCACGTATCAGTTGCATGGCTTCGATTTTCACCATGAATGCAGCAGAAAAGGGTCTGGCCTTTGCCAGCCGTTTTCCCTGGTGGCCTCCAGCCGCTGACCTTGTCCCCCGAAGGCTGTGGAGCTCTCTGTGTGAACTTTTGCGGGGGTGCAATGTTCAAGACTTCAGAACGAGGGTGCTTTTGCCCCCTTCTCCGATCATGTTGAACTTCGAAGACTGGTTCTTGCGGCTGCGCCGAAATTTTTACTTCTACTTTTACTTCTTGCAATATGGATGGAGTAGCTGCAGTTCTTCGAAGCCAACCCTCTTCCGACCTCGCATACTTCTCGAAGTACGACATCAGCTGAGAAACCGAGGATATGCTTTTCCGATGAAGCTTATCCAGGAGGCCTTGATGAGTGACACCTTCCCGAGCTGCATCAACTACCGAAGATGTAGACAACCCTCGGATCTGCGACTTCGTATGAGCGAAGCGCTTGAAATATTGCCTCAATGTCTCTCCAGGGAGGTGCTTCACCTGGAAAAGGCTTCCCGTTGACATTGGAGGCACGAAGGTGCCTTGAAAATTGCTTACGAACTTCTTCTTCAGCCGCCCCCATGAATTAATTGATCCTAGCTTCAAAGACCAGAACCACCTTAATGCCACTCCTTGAAGAGCTAAGGGGAAGCACTTTGCCATGGTATCTCGAACTCCTCCGCTAGCTTCAATTTCTAGGGCATAAGAACGGACAAACTCTCCGGGATCTTCATCTCCAGCATACTTACAGAGCTTCGAAGTCTTAAACTTCGGATCAAAGCGAACTTTCTACAGCTCAGGATGCAGCGGAGATTCAGTATCGAAGGAGGCGTTCTCCGGGGCTTCGGGATAAATGGGTTCATCGTCTTCAGGCACTTCTGGGATAGCTGGGATGGCTTGAGAGCGAAGCCTGTTCGCAGCTTCTTGCCGCCATCTTGCTACTTTGGCTTGGAGGTTGGCCATTTGAGCGACCATATCTCCAAGATTGTCTTCATCTCCTCCGGAAGGATCTTCCGGGTCTTGAGAACTGGTAGGATCAGTTCGAAGTGGGATTGAAGGTGGAAGAGGGACTCCGGGTGGTCGAAGTATAGAAGGAGTTGGCGGAGGAACTCCGTATGTTCGAGGGATGGAAACTCCTTCTGGAGTTTGAGGTGGAGGGAACGTGGAAGGCCCTCCGACCTCAACCGTGTCGGATGGTGCCTCTCCGGAGATCCGAGAGGACCTCCGAACAGGGTTACGAGGTGCGCTCCGCTTAGGAGGCATGGTGTAAGTTGGTAGAGAACGAAGTTTCTTAGACTAGGATCCCCACGGACGGCGCCAACTGTTGGCGTAAAAGATTACGCTAACAGGTTTCTGTAGATTAGAAACTAACAAACGAAGTGTTTGCGAAGTGAACTGTTCTAAGCCTCCGAAAGGATAACAACTTAGAATAGTTCGAATGTGTGTATTGAATAACTTGTATTCGGTCCCTATTACAGGGTTAAACGGGGGGTATTTATAGGCCCAAACATTAAGGAAAAGACCTATTTACCCCTCTGTTACAACCGACATAGTGGAAACTATTCGGTACCCTTGATAGGGCTAAAATGATAAAAGACTAATCTAATAAGAAAAAAGATAAGTCTTCCATCTTAGCTGGCAGAAAAGATCTCAAAGAGCCTTAGTTCGAAGATATACTCCGAACCAATGCCAATCTTCGTACTTCGAGCTTGACTTAGGACATCTTCGAATATGGACGTCTAGAAACCTTCGAATCCATTATCTGCCTTTGTGCTGTTACGGCAATAACCCTGAGGATGAAATATTTTCCCCCAACAGTGTGTTCTTTCAAGAATGCTCTGCAGGATAGCATCTTCACTAATATAGCCAACAGAACACATTAAGACAGTCGTCAACCTGCCTAGCAGTTTTTGAGAGTATTGCATCTTCACTTAGAGTGGGTTAGAATTACTCTCTTCAGTTAACTGATGGCTTGTTCTTCCCAGGTCCTAATTCACGGGATCGCCGATCACATAGGTTGGGTTACTACCATAGTATAACTCACATGGGTCTCATACCCATCTCCTTCGATGCATTGTTTATCACATTCCGTGATAATCCCTTTGTAAAGGGATCTGCCAGGTTTTTAGATGTTTGGATATAATCCAATGTTATAACTCCGGAGTTTCTCAACTTCCTGACATATTTCAATCGTCTCTTTACATGTCTAGACGATTTCATGTTATCCTTAGAACTATTCACCTTGACAATGATCGTTTGATTGTCACAGTTCATAAGGATAGCTGGCACTGGTTTTTCAACCACTGGTAAATCCATCAATAGATCACGCAGCCATTCTGCTTCAACAGTGGCTGTGTCTAGTGCCGTGAGCTCTGCTTCCATGGTTGACCTCGTCAATATGGTCTGTTTGCAAGACCTCCATGAAACAACTGCACCTCCAAGAGTGAACACATATCCACTCGTGGCTTTGATCTCATCAATATCAGAGATCCAGTTTGAATCACTATAACCCTCTAGTACCGAAGGGTACCCAGTATAGTGAAGTCCAAAACTCATAGTACCTCTTAGATAGCCCATGACTCTCTCAAGCGCACGCCAATGATCATCTCCCGGATTAGAAGTAAACCGGCTCAATTTGCAAACAGCAAAAGAGATGTCAGGCCTAGTAGCACTAGCTAGGTACATGAGTGATCCAATAATCTGGGAGTATTCCAATTGATTCCTAGCAACTCTCTTATTCTTTCGAAGTAACAAACTAGGATCATAAGGTGTTGGAGAAGGCTTACTGTCCATATAGCCAAAGCGGCTTAAGACCTTTTCCACATAATGAGACTGCAAAAGTGTAATCCCATTTTCATCCCTTATTAGCTTGATGTTCAGAATTACATCAGCTACTCCCAGATCTTTCATATCAAAATTTTGAGACAAGAAAGTTTTGATCTCATTTATCACATTAATATTTGTCCCAAAGATCAGTATGTCGTCGACATATAGGCACAAAATAACTCCCTCACCCCACCATAGTGATAGTATACACATTTATCTGCCTCATTGACTGCAAAGCCCACAGATGTTAAAGTTTTATCAAACTTCTCATGCCATTGCTTAGGAGCTTGTTTAAGACCATACAAAGATTTTAATAGCTTACACACCATGCCTTCTTGACTTTTTACTACAAATCCATCAGGCTGATCCATGTAAATTTCCTCATCCAGCTCTCCATTAAGAAAAGCTGTCTTAACGTCCATCTGATGAACGAGAAGACCATGTGAGGCAGCCAAAGAAAGTAGTACTCGCATAGTGGTCAATCGAGCAACAGGTGAGTAAGTGTCAAAGAAATCTTCACCTTCTTTCTGAGTATAGCCCTTGGCTACAAGTCGAGCCTTATACTTTTCAATAGTACCATCAGGCCTAAGCTTCTTTTTGAACACCCACTTGCACCCTACAGGTTTGCAACCATAAGGTCGTTCTGTCACCTCCCAAGTCCTGTTAGCGATAATGGAATCCATCTCGCTACGGACAGCCTCTTTCTAGTAGTCTGCATCAGGAGATGCATATGCTTCTGACAAAGACGTGGGAGTGTCATCCACAAGGTACACAGTGAAATCATCACCAAAGGATTCATTTATCCTTCGTCTCTTGCTCCTCCTAGGAGCTTCACTGTCATCCTCCTCAAGGACAATTTCATGTGTTTGTTCAGAAAATTCAGGTGGTGAGATTGAATTGGGAATTATCTCAGGATTTTGACTAGAAGTGTTATGAGTATCTTTCATTGGAAATATGCTATCAAAAAATGTTGCATCTCGAGACTCTATAATTGTACCAACATGCATGTCTGCTACCTCAGATTTTACTACTAAAAATCTATAGGCAATACTGCGATGAGCATGTCCTAGAAAACACAATCCACAATTTTAGGTCCAAGCTTGCGCTTCTTAGTTATTGGTACATTGACTTTCGTCAAGCAGCCCCATGTGCGCAAGTAAGAAAGTGATGGTTTTCTTCCAACCCACATCTCGTATGGGGTTTTGTCCTTATTCTTGTTAGGAACTCTATTTAAAACATGACAAGAGGTCAGTAACGCCTCCCCCCACCATGCCTCAGATAATCCCGCAGTGTCTAACATGGCATTAACCAAGTCAGTCAAGGTGCGGTTCTTCCTTTCGGCAATACCATTTGATTCGGGTGAATAGGGAGGTGTTATCTCATGTATAATTCCATGTTCCTCGCAGAATAAGTCAAACTCATTTGAAAAATACTCCCCACTACGATCCGACCTAAGTCTTTTGATCTTTCTCTCTAGTTGATTTTCAACTTCTGCCTTATAAATTTTAAAATAGTCAAGAGCCTCATCTTTTGTTTTTAATAGATAAACATAACAAAATCTAGTCCCATCATCAATTAGCGTCATGAAGTATCGTTTTCCACCCTTTGTTAACACGCCATTCATTTCACAAAGATTTGAATGTACGAGTTCTAGTGGTGTCAAATTTCTCTCCTCGGCTGCCCTGTGAGGCTTACGAGGTTGCTTTGACTGCACACAACTATGGCACTTAGAACCTTTAACAATGGAAATGTTTGGAATTAAGTTCATACTAGAAAGCCGAGACATCAAACCAAAATTTATATGACATAAACGTGAGTGCCAAACATTGACATCATCACCAACATTGCCACATATATGGTTCACAGATTTATTGCAGAAATCAGAAAGGGAAAAGCGAAACAAGCCACCACATTCGTAGCCTTTACCAATAAATAGTCCATGTTTCGACACGACTACTTTATTAGACTCAAACACCAATTTAAACCCATCCCTACACAGACGGGAGCCACTAACTAGATTCTTGTTGATAGAAGGGACATGCTGCACGTTCTTCAACTACACGATCTTTCCCGAAGTAAACTTCAAATCTACCGTGCCAACACCATGAACAGAAGCATGAGACCCATTCCCCATTAGGACGGAAGAATCCCGAGTGACCTAGTAAGAAGAGAACAAAGAGATATCAGCACAGACATGTACATTAGCCCCTGTATCAACCCACCAATTGGTAGATTGATCAACTGAAAGAACGGTAGGAAAATTACCATACCCGTTCCCATCTTCAGTATTGCCAATGGTCACATTGACAGACTTTGAAGTCTGTCCTACAAGAGCTTTCATCCCTTTGCGATGTGGACACTTCTTGGCCCAATGGCCAACTTCTCCACATACAAAGCAAGGCTTCGCATCTGTGTTACTCTTCTTCTTCTTGTAGTTGGTAGTTTGTTTAACTTTAAATTTCCCTCTGTTCTTGCCTGAGGGTTGATGCACCACGTTGGCGCTCGATTGCCCCTCACCTTTTGCCGCAGCATCCTTTTCCCTGGCTTTCTCCTCAACATCAAGAGACCTTATCAAACTCTCAACAGAGAATTCCTGTCTCTTATGTTTGAGTGCAGTACCGAAACTCCTCCATGAAGAAGGTAATTTCACAATAATGCAAGCAGCCACAAATGTGTCGGGTAAGGCACACTTTAGGAGTTCGAGTTCTTTAGCAATGGCCTGTATATCATGAGCCTGATCCACCACAGAACGATTATTAACCATCTTGTAATCATGAAATTGCTCCATGACATACAAGTCATTGCTAGCATCAGTAGCACCGAATTTGGCATTTAGTGCATCCCATAACTCCTTCGCATCTGTCATGTGCATATACACCTCGCACAGACGATCAGCAAGAACACTAAGAATGCATCCTACAAAGATTGTAGTGGAATCCTTGAAATCTTTCTCTTTTTCAACAGAAAGATCTCCTTCAGGTTTGCCACTACTAACCCAGTAGACATTCATAGCTGTTAGCCACAAAGTGACTTTGATCTGCCATCTCTTGAAGTGCACACCGGAGAATTTCTCCGGCTTCAGTGCATCGGCAAACCCAGCCATATCAAAACCACTGTGCCTATAATAAGGTTTTTGGATTGTTGGAAATAACAGCACTATTAGGTTTAACTTATTCCACAAATAAATCATGACGTGAAACAGATGAATATGCATAACTAGGGAAGACCAGTACACTATACACATGAACAAAAATAATGTACTGAACATAGTGAAACCAATCTGTGTAACAGATGATACATGTGTGTATCAGGTTGATACACGTGAATATCAGGTGGTACATGTGAGTAACAGGAGTAACAGGTTGGTGCAAGTGAGTAACAGGTTGTGGTTGATACACGTGAGTATCAAGTGGTACAGGTGAGTAACAGGAGTAACAGGTTGGTGCAAGTGAGTAACAGGTTGTGGTTGATACACGTGAGTATCAGGTGGTACAGGTGAGTAACAGGAGTAACAAGTTGGTGCAAGTGAGTAACAGGTTGTGGTTGATACACGTGAGTATCAGGTGGTACAGGTGAGTAACAGGAGTAACAGGTTGGTGAAAATGAGTAACAGGTTGGTGCAAGTGAGTATCAGGTTGTACATGTAAGTATCAGAAACGTACCGGATGTTCATAGTTGAAGTAGTCACAGATCGGACGGGTACCACGATGACGACGCGCGGTACCGGACGACGGCGACGACGAGCAGCACTCGAGCGAAGAGGAAGATGAGCCGTGGTGGACGAAAGCGAGCAGTCGCGCGGAGCGCTTCCCAAAAACCTTATTCGCCCTCTTCCGGTGCAGGATCTCGAAGGCGATGGGTTCCGGAGACCTGCTCTTCCGCTCAACGGTGCACGCCGATGAGAGGAACGGAGTAGACTACAAATTGCAGCACAACACAGAGAGATTGGCAAGGTTCTTCTGTTTTTCCACCTTTTTTGATCCGTCGCTTGGTGGAGGAGATATAGACGTGTGATCAGGACGTCTCTTCATTCTCCACTAATAACTGCTCTGAAGATGAATCGGAACCGTTCCAAATTCCACCAGCAGCAAAACGGAATGGCAAAAGGGAGCCGCGTCTGTGCAAGCAATCGGAGCCTATTTCGGCGGACCATTCACGCGCATGTCGTGCGCCCGCGCCCCCCGGCCCCGGCCCGTGCCCGAGCCCAGCCCAGCCCAGCCCGGCGAGGCGAGGCGAGCGAGCGCGCGCGTGTGTTTCTCTAGTCTCCTCTCACCCACATGGGTCTCGTTGCAAGGAGAGCACCATCCCTTATAAGTTGGTCTTCCTCTCCTAGAACTAGCAAGGTGGGACTAAAGGTTCACATGCTCCCTCTACATGGTGGGCCTTTGAGATTTTTCCAGGAATTATTCTTCAAATAAATTTGGGCCAAGCCCATTTATTCAACAACTTGTTCATACTCATTGTTTCTAGTTGAAACTCAACACTATTTTTGAAGCTGAGAGAATAGAATGGAATTGTTCTAACATACATATGATGAGTAATTTGATGCATGCAAGCTTCTAATGGCTCTAATTTGCAAATTTAGTTCATCTCTCTGATTCTTTCACTATTTCCATTCGATGGTATTGAATTATCATAGATCAATTTAGCTTGTGCTTTAATTATTATAGTTTTTGACAAAGTCATGTGTGTTCTTGTCAGGTGAAACAGATCACAAGAGCTTTTCAAGGGGTAGATGGGGGTATCATGTGAACAATCACCACCGATCTACAACATCTTAATGCCCTTTTGAAGAAAATTGAACGAGACTTTTATGTGGTAAAATTAATTGTGAATATTTTTCCTTCATCTTTTTGTGCGAGATTGCTTCTAAGTGGTGTGGCCCTTAGCTTCTATCTTCCCGGTGGTGCTGTGGGATGGTGTCCTACATCCCGGCGAGGCGATGACTTGGCATCCTCGTGAAGAACATGGTCGGCCCTGTGGAGTTGAGGACGGTTGTTGGCGTGTTTTTTATCACACTTTGATACATGCGTGGCCTGAGAGATCTGCTTAACTCCAGTGCAGGTCCTACGTTCTTAGGAAAAAAGGTTCAAAATGTGCCAATCAGTTTGACCCTACAACTGATAAGAAAAATAGGAAAATATAATTAGTAGCATAGCCTATTGGCTATTGAGTTGATGACCACAACGAGGATAGGATAATTGTGGACTATTATGTTGATCGGCCATAGGGCCAATGACCATGGGTGAAGCAATCAATCATCTTCTTGCATGCCCTGGTGTTGGGTACCGGTCAGGCATTGGGGCCCATTGATATTGCTCTGGTCGGGCAGCGTTGTATCTATATTGCCCCTCTTTTCCGTAAGGCTGTGCTCTGAAGTTCATGGTCGTATGGTACCCCTGAGGAATATCGTCGGGTGCCCACCTAGGCGGCATGACATCTAACAACACGTTCCTTGCGACATCATATGTGACTTGTGGGGCCTCCTATCTTATCGGCCTAGGGCCGGCCGTTGAGAACGGCGCCGACGCACCTCTTTCGAGGTTATACGGCAAACTCAACGGCAAGTCCCGAGCGGGGATCGATGGTTGGGTTGCCCTGTTTCCTTCATGGCCGACCGAGAAGGTTGGATTTTCTAGCCTCATCGGCCCTAGCGGCTGTGGAGTCGGTCGAGTGTGCTGCAGATTTTGTAGCATTCTGATCTGGGTATCGGGGAGATATGTCGGGCCTTGTGGTGGCTCGTGGGGTATAGTGTCATCAATAGTTTTCTTGATCAACCCATGGAGGGTGTTGACCAATCTCCCAAATTGATTGATGAGCACATGGTGAAGTGTGTTATCGACGATCTCTTGGAAACCAACATGAGGGATTTCTATCGGCTGACTGATCTCCATGGCCGTCACTGGTTTTAGCAACGAATCCCTTAAGATGGGACCCAATCGAGTCATTCCGTAGGCTTGCAGGCACAGCTCCTAGAAAGCATCAACGTGTTTCTGTACCTCCGCCCTTTGTTCCTCAATCAAGGTCTCCACGATGATCGGAATGGTGTTTTCATCATTGAGTTCACCCGCCATGGCTGAATTGCTGAAGTGTTGTCCTATCAGGCCTGCCAAAAAGCATGTTGGTGCATTTTTTGATCACACTTTAACACACACGTGGCCTAGAAAATCTACTTAACTCCAGTGCAAGTCCTACGTTCTTAGAAAAAAGGATTTAAGGTGTGCCAATCAGTTTGACCCTGCAACTAATAAGGAAATATGAAAAGATAGTTAGTAGCATAGCCTATCGTCTATCGAGCTGATGACCGCAATGAGGATAGTATAATCATGGACTATTACGTCGATCGGCCATAGGGTTCATGACCATGGGTGAAGCAATCGGGTGAACGTGCCATTGGCCGATGGGATAGGCAGTTTACACATATGGGCCAATGAATGCCTTCCGTCGGTGAATAAGATATGGCATTGAATTGAAGATAATCTATTGGCTTATACTCTGATAGAAATAAATAAAACATGCTAGATAACATGTCTATATCATAAAAATCATCACAATAACTAGATTGGATCTAACCAAGACGGTAGCTAATTACGATGATCTTAACAATATATCAAAGTATCAAGCATGCTTTATTTAGATGAATGGTATACAACATGAAAAAGATACAGTAGCAAGAGATGTCGGACCTAACCCATGAAGCCTCAAACTACCGCACCTAGATCACATCAATCTAAGAGATCAATTTGATGTAGCCTTAGACCTAGATAATATATCGAGATAGACCGGTGACCGTACTGTTTCAACGTTCTCCTCAAGAGATCAAATTGATGCAGCCGTGAGGATACTGACCTAGTCGATACGGTCGTTAGGGGTGGCGGAACTCACCTCTTCGTCAGAGATCGAAACGATGTAGCCCAGCTCTGAGTGTCAAATCTCACCAAGAATAACCTTGAAAAGTCAAGGGTGGCGATGCGCCAAGTAGTTGTTTGAAAGAGATGTGTGTTTAACCTAACTAAGGGGTACATATTTATAGTCTGGAGACTTGTCGTCCAGGCAATCTGCCCTAACCGATTTTGGATAAAACTTCACCTTATTACCATCGGCTCCTCCATATCCACCCATGTTGTAATGGACAGGCTTCTTTGGCCATCTTTGACCGGACCCTCCTTGACTTTCGTTGACTGTGCGACATCCTTGGTGGGCCCTGGGCTTTACCAAATCTTGGCGTCAACACATACCCCCTAGTTTAGGAGCATTAAATGGCCTCTGATGCTTCAAAATTATTGTACATCATCGCCCCCTACCACCACGTCTCCTCAAACGTCTATATGCATGATCCTTTCTAACCGAAACCATTCATCTTCTAGTACTTTTATAACTTCGCACAGGGTTCTGGCTTCATAATTTTTTCCTCATTTTTTATGTTCTTTCGTGTTCGGCCATAGTTGGGTGTCGCCTGGTCTAACGCATTCACGTTTCTTCGTAGCGGCATCGGACCAGGCTTCATCACATATAGTTTTGTACTATTGTTCTTTAAACCGAAGATTTGGTTCCTCTAATCTTGGGCTTGCAAAGATCTCGGCACTTTGAAAATTGTACTCATTATTACCTTTTGTCGAATGTTGCAGGTGGCCCCACCAAATTAGGGAAAATCCGCTTGACCCAATTGCCGAGGAGATACTTCTTGCTTTATAATTACGCTAGTCACTCCACCTTTCTTTTTACGCTTTCTGCTCACTATTCATTGTTGCCCCTAGAGCTCGCCACCGTGTTTTTGCGACCGCCGCCACTCACCATTTTCTTTTTCTTTGTCAGCCCCGTGCTTTTGGGACCACCAACGATGGCCACCATCGATGCAATCCCCGAGGTAAACTTTTTTGGCATCCTCCTCTTTCTTTGATTCTTCTTGGTTTGTCCACTGCCTTTACTCATTGTTCCCCTTTTATTTTATTTGCTTCTTTTCCCTTTTGTAGAATCTGTCTTGTTTCTTCTTATTCCCTATGGGTAATCTTGGCCCTACGAATTTTATCATTGCCGAATCCTACCGGATCACTTGCAAATTCTCTTCAATGCTTTCTTCAGTCTCGCAATCCAGTTTTGAACATTTTCCTCCTTCTCTCCCCAGCTGGCGTGACTGGTACATTAGGGTATCAGCTTCCAACCGTGCTAATTAGGAGAAAATTGACATCAGCCATTGTATCGGTATTTCCATTAAAAAAACAAAATGAGTTGATGTTAGTCGCTGCTTGTTATTTTTGGTCTGATGCCTTAAATGCTTTCGTCTTTGGTCATGGTCCGATGAGTCCTTCCTTGCTTGATGTCTTCTTCCTGACCTGCCTCGACATAGACTCATCGGCCAACCCCTTGTTTTTCCGTTCTAAGCCAAACCACCGCCTCAGCACCAAATCCCTTGATAGTTGGGGCCGATACATCGCCAAGCACAACAAGAAGACTGGCCCGGTGGACATTCGTTAACGCGTAGCCTTTCTTACCCTGTCATTGGAAAGGTTCGTCTTTTGTGTATCGGCCTTCGTCCCAACCTTCCAGTTCCAATTTATGGTCGAACGCCTTGCTGCCCGTGCGAGGGTTCCTCTTGGCCGATACCTCCTTGGATCCTCTTATAACCTTCTTCATCTCACATCGGGCAAACTCTTGGCTGGCAATCCCATCGATCACCTTAACGGCCCGTTGTGGTTTATCCAGCTATGGCTTAATGTATACACGTTCGATGTCGTCGGAGGACCTCCTCTTACTCGCATGCGTTTTCCTGTCGATGTCCCAGAATCGGCTACTTCCGTCTATCATCGTTGTTCTTCGTTAGGTGAGGCGGCGGCATTCCGTTCTACTTTTCCTTTCTCTCCTGCCTCTTTGGCCACATGCTTTAGGGTTTTTACCTTGGGTTTTCCGATCGGACCCTCTAGTATCCTTTTGAACACTATTCCAAATATGAGTGCCCTCATCAGCTAATCCTCCCCGAGGTATTCCGGAACGAAGAGTCCCTTCGCATTTTTACGACTGCATTTTCCCTTGTCTTCTTCCTGTCAACTTCACCGATGACCATCTTTGAAAAGACTCTTATGAGTTCTATCACCCATCGGTCTTCATGAGACAGCTGGGCTTCGGTCAACTCCCACCTCATTTGTTTTTTATTGATCAGATCCAAACTCGTGGGAAAGTCAGGAATACCTTGGAGTGGGACCGCCTTCTCCATATGACCGACGAGATTTATGTTGGTGACTTTGCCTCCTGGATAGATTGCCGGACACCCTCCATTGCTTTCCTTCAATGGTGGGATGAGCTCAGGCGGCATGTCTTCAACCACTCTTCTTTGACCTATCGGCGATGGCTTCATCCAAGTGAATCCGATGTGGGACCTGAGGTGGGTATCTTGATTCTTCTTTTGCTTAGTTCCCATTACCTCTTTTTTCACATGTTGTAACTTTGCTTCCTGTAGGAGTATGACATCGACGCACCTTTGGTGAGTTCCAGCGATCGACCAATATGATACGGAACAGTATCGACTATTATGAACTTGGGAACTGGCGCCCCCGCCCCCATAGCCTGGGTGAGTGGGCAACAGTCCAAGGGCCTCGCGCGCAAGCACCAGACATCGTCCTAGTCTGTACGCCGATCCACAAGGATCCGGACTAGCTAGATGAACCGACCTCCTTCAGCGCCGACCATCTTTTCGACTAGGCTGACCCCTACCACTCATGTTCTGTCGTCTACTAAAATTTTATCGTCTTCCCAGGTTGCTCTTGTATTTAGTATTTAACGATTCTTTTCCTGTGCACGTGACATCGAACGTCTTTTTTCATATTGAACCATCATCATCTCCTATTGATGTTGACTCCCTTTACGCGACGTTCTTCTATATGGCGGATGCACCTATCGATCCTGAATCGGTGAAGTGTGTCGACGTTGTCGCGAAGTTGAACATTCGGGTTAATACGTCGGGAATCGTCGACGTTGTTGCTGGCTTGGCGACCAGGGTTACGTCCATGGGCACCGATGCCACCGGGAGCGATACACCGATAGGCGTTGTCACTGCCTTCGAAGCATTGGCTATCAGTGTTGATGCTGCTCCCAAGGTATCTTTACTTGCCCGTCCTTTGTTTCTCTCTTACTATCTTTGACGTGTCTAACACCGACCTTTGGATGTAACCAATGCTCGAGTAGAATAATTCTGACGAGGAGCACCAACCTTCCCCATAGGTCATAATTCCGGAGGGTGTCGATTCGGCTTCTATTGATGCCCATTTTTCATAGCCAGCCGTTCCAGTCCGACCAACAGACGTAAGTCCCCTTGTTTTGGCACTAGCATGCCTCCCTTCTCATTCAGCTAACCTTCCTTTTGTTTTCTTGGTCCTTCACCCGTCAGTTCTCCTTTGACGTCAGCCCGTATCTTAATGTCGATGAGGTTGCCAGTGCTGCTCCATCAGCTACTATTCCACTGACTTCGAAAGTGAGGGAAGTTTTAATGGATTTGCTGCATCGGTTGGAAGATTCGATCGAGGTGTTGGTCAATGACTCAAGTCCGACAAGGACTCATTTCGATGATATCTCAGTTTACCTCACTCCGTAGTTGGTCAATGCTCTTACGTCTGCCACCTTCCTAGAGTTTCACTGGCCAGGGGTGCAGTGGGTCATGTAGTAGATAGTCGATCGAGCTAGTCGGTCATCGTTGTTGGAGGTAATGAAGACTGATAAAGCGATAGTGATGACCGAAGGTGCTCTCTTGGATCACATCGAGGGTGATTCATCGGATGCATCATGGGAACTCGACCGTTTGCGGACGGAAGAGGCTGATTTGGTGTTAGAGCTAGATAAAGTCCGATCAGAGATCGCCGAGAAGGAGGGTGCTCCGTCTTCCCTCTCGGCCCATGTTGAAGCCCAAAAGCACCGGCTTACCAATGTTGTTTGTCACGCGCAGCATCGTCATCGTATTATTCAAGACATTCCTGGTTCGGATGTAGAGGATTGGGCTGTTCTTCAGAATGTTGATGCAATTCGGCTGTAGGCGATTGAGGCCATTCGCCGAGCACTCCTTTGACCTGATGTAAATTCAATGATCTTTGTAATGAAACATGTGTCCCTTTTGTAATATGTTGTCATTGATCCCTTTGTCTTGAACTGAGCTTGTTTGTGTTTTGTGTCTAAGGGCGATGCTTCTACATCAACTGTCTAAAGGTGATACCGTCGGTATCGACTGTTTCTACGTATAGATCTTTATGCTTCATCCGAACGATCGCTTAATATTTCTTTAAGTACTTCCCATATCTCCGACGTAACAGCCTTCAATTCGTTTATCTCATCGGGGATATGGGTACTTACGAAGGTTGACCTCGGTCTATCGTCGTTTCCGATGTTTATATTCCCATAATTCATCGGTTGCAGCAAAGTTTTGACAGAATCAAGCCTTCGTTCTTGGGCGTCGTCTTTATAGGACGAGCTTAGGTAGGTCCTCGTTGATCGGGTTGATACCATTATCTGATACTTTAATAAAGTTGTCATCCCAAGCCTTTCCTGACAGACAGACAGACGACTCCTTCTGTCTCCTAATCTGATAAATCGGTTGCAGCTATGTTAACCGATTTATCAGCGGGGACGATTTTCACCTGATCATCGACCCACTGTACTAGGCTCTGGTGCATTGTCGAGGGGACACGGCAATTTTCATGTATCCAATCACGCCCCAGCAACAGACTGTAAGATCATTTTCTTTCTATAACGAAAAAGGTAGTCGGCATCATCTTGCTCCGAACCATCAGTTCTGTATTCGACACATCCATCGTGTCTGACGAGTTGCCGCCAAAGTCCCTTAATAGCATATTCAAATGATGTCCTCAGGCGTTTTTCTAAGCTTACGAAAGGTGGCACAAGGCATCAAGTTGATAGACGCCCCTTCGTCTATCATCATTTTGGACATCGGTTTTCCATTAACCAATCCTTTGATATAGAGAGGTCTTTGATGCCGATGCTCAAAGTCTTTTGGTTTATCAAAAACTGATGGCTATGGAGCCAACACTAATTGAGCCATCGTATCGGCATGTTCTGTGTCATCTTCTGCGATGGCCCGATATTCAGCGGGGAGGAAGAAGACCATGTTTACCCATGCATCTTCTTATCCTCGTGATCGGCCTTATCTTTTACCCACCATTCACTTTTGATCCTTTGGGGCCAATATGTTTTTTCATCGCACCTTTATGTCTTCAATTATCTTTGCCGCATACGTTGGACCCTTCTCTTCTTACTTCTCGTGAAAATACCGCTAGGGCACCATCGCTGCTTCTCTAGTATGGCATTGACATTGGCCAGTTGGCTGATTTCCTCGGAGTTGATGGGGCCGAGCCTTTCGAGCACTGATACCCTCGGTGGTGACAACCTTTGGTGAACGGCTTCTTGATCATGTGTCATTGGCTTGATGTTATATGGCCAATGATTGTCTTGTGTCATATCCTTGCCGTCGCATCCCGGGCAGTCGTCCATTGAGGAATACCGTCGGGTGCCCCCCTAGGAGGCACTACATCTGGCAGCATGTTCCTTGCGACACCATATGTGACTTGTGGGGTCTCCTGTTTTATCAGCCTAGGGGCGACCATTGAGAACGGCACTGACACACCTTTTTCGAGGTTATACGGCGAACTCGACGGCAAGTCCCGAGCGGGGGCCGATGGTTGGGTCGCCCTATTTCTTCATGGCCGACCGAGAAGGTCGGCTGTTCTAGCCTCATTAGGTCTTGCAAATGTGGAGCCGACCGAGTGTGCTGCGGATTATGTAGCATTCTAGTCTGAGTATCGGGAAGATACATCGGACCTTGTGGTGACTTGTGGGCTACAGTGCCATTAATAGTTTTCTTGATCAGCCCGTGGAGGGTGTTGACCAATGTTCCAGATTGATTGATGAGTGTGTGGTGAAGCGCATTGTCGACGATCTCCTAGAAACCGATATGAGGGCTTTCTGTCGGCTGGCTGATCTCCATGGGCGTCGTTGGTCTTAGCAATGGATCCCTTAAGATGGGACATGCTCGAGTCATTCCGTAGGCTTGCAGGCACAACACCTAGAAAGCATCAATGTGTTTCCATACCTCTGCCCTTCGTTCCTCAGTTAAGGTCTCCAGGATGATCGGAATGATGTTGTCGTCGTTGAGTTCACCCACCATGGCTGAATTGTTGAACTGTTGTCCCATCGGGGTTCCAAAATGCATGTTGGTGCATTTTTTGGTCACACTTTCACACACATGTAGCTTGAGAGATCTGCTTAACTCTAGTGTAGGTCCTACGTTCTTAGAAAAAAAGGGTTCAAGGCGTGCCAATCAGTTTGACCCTACAACTGATAAGGAAAACATGAAAAGGTAATTAGTAGCATAGCCTATCTATCCGATGACCGCAACGAGGATAGGATAATCATGGACTATTATGATGATCGTCCATAGAGCCGATGACCATGGGTGAAGCAATCGCACGAACGTGCCATCGACCGATGAGATAGGCAGTTTACACATATGGGCCGATGAATGCTTTCTGATGATGAATAAGATATGACATTGAATTGAAGATAATCTATTGGCTTGTAATCCTGCATAAATAAATAAAATGTGCCAGATAACATGTCTATATCATGAAAATCAACACAATAACTAGATTGGACGTAACTAAGACAGTAGCTAATCACGATGATCTTAATAATATATTAAAGTATCGGGCATGCTTTATTTAGATGAACGGTATATAGCATGGAAAAGATACTGTTGGGGGAAATTACTCCATTTCTAGGGCTTAAAGATTAATTCATCAAAGGCTGAAGCTTGCTCCGAAGCTAGTGAGCAGAGGTTCGAAGGGTGAAGCGCCACACCGAAGGAACAGCGGTGCGAAGCCCTGGAGAACCCTCCGGATGGGAGATGGAGGCCTCGAAGCCGAAGGACATGATTGATTGGTTGTCCGCCTTATCCATCTACCTTGTAGTATTTTACCTTATATAACCTTGTTTATGGTACCGAATGGTTTCTACTATGTCGGTTGTAATCTAGGGGTAAATAGGTCTTTTCCTTATGCTTTTCCCCCTATAAATACCCCCCTTTGTACCTTGTAAAAGGGGGATCCAGAACAAGTTATTCATTTACACTCATTCGGACCACTTGAGTTATTATCCATTTCGGAGGCACAAAGTAGTCCTAAAACACAAACTCCCTGTTTGTCCGTTCTTGATCTCAGAGAACCTGTTGGCGTAACATTTGCGCCAACAGTTGGCCCCGTCCGTGGGGACCCAAGTTCTAAAAGCTTGTTCTCTGCTGCTGACTGCACTTCGAAGAGCACTTACGGAGGGAGCTTCGGAGTCTCAAGATTCCGCGCACCCTTCAGTTAAGGGCTTCTTAGTACAGCCCGAAGGCCTTCACTCGACCCCTCGGGTCGTTCGAAGTCCTCCGTCTCCAAGACCTCTTCGTGACTAGCTATGCCTCCGAAGCGAAGTCAGGCTTCGGGTCCTCTCTGAAGGTCCCCTCGGACCACAGGAGCCGGACCCTCGACTAATACGGTGATTCCCGCCGAGACTGCTGGGCGTCGAGCGCCCTGAGGCCCTCTGGCTCCTCCTACGGTGCTTCAGACCGACTACGCAGCTAGCCGAGACTCGGAAGTGCCCTTCGACGAAGACGAAGGCCCTCCCGAAACCGAGGCTACGCAGCTAGCTAGGCTTCAGGAGGAGGTATCCAGGTGGAGGCAAGAGGCCGCCGATCGCCTCCGCACTCAAGCTTCCACCGAAACTCCAGGAGGGCCTCAAGATGGTGGTACCCACAATCCCCCAGAAGTTATCCAAGTCCCGGAGGAAGCCGAGAATGCATCCTTCGATAACGAGTCTCCATTACATTCGGATTTGCAGAGAGTGCCTTTCGACCCCAGATTCAAGGCCTCGAAACTGCACAAGTACTCCGGGGGGTCGGACCCCGGAGTGTTCGCCCGCTCTTACGCCCTGGCAATAGAAGCGAGTGGAGGGGTGCGAAGCACTATGGCAAAATGCTTCCCCCTCGCCCTCGAAGGCGTGTCACTTCGCTGGTTCTGGTCCTTGAAGCCAGGATCGATTAGTTCCTGGGAACAACTGAAGAAGAAGTTTGTGAGCAACTTCCAAGGCACCTTCGTGGCCCCGATGTCCACAGGAAGTTTGTTCCAGGTAAAGCAGCGGGTGGGAGAAACCCTCCGGGAGTACTTCATGCGCTTCGCCCACACCAAGTCACAGATCAAGGGTCTGTCTACATCTTCGGTAGTTGATGCTACCCGCGAAGGGGTGCTGAACCCCGACCTCCTCAGCAAACTCCATCGAAAGCCGGTGACGTCTGGGGCGCAGCTCATGGCATACTTCGAACAGTATGCCAAGGCAGAGGAAGGCTGTCTTCGGCGAGCTGAAGCACCATCACCCACCCTCCGAGAAGTCAAAAGGGAACCCGAAGCCTCCGCTCCTCTGCAACCTCCACAAGACAACCACTTCAACGAGTACAAGCGGGGGAAGAAGCATTTCCGTTCGGAGGTGCTAAGCATTGCACCGTCCGTCCCGAAGGCACCTGCCAATTTCTAGCAGGCGCAGAACTTTAGGACTGGAGCACCGAAGCCTCAAGAGAGAGTGCCTGGCAGGTGCCAGAGTTTTTTCTGCTGCGTGCATGGCGATAATAGGAGCCATGACACGAAGGACTGCAAGTCGGTGTTAACCCTTCGGGGTGAATACCTAGGACGAAGTACGGGGCGGGGTACTTCGGATCGAGCCCCACCATCAGCACGATCGGAGCCTGTACAAGCTGTGGCCCGAGCCGGTGCCCTCGAAGCCCCCATGCGGCTACCGGTGGCCAGCATTATGCCACCACCAAAGCAAGAAGACCCGCAGGACCGCGGCAAGAGAGTGGTCCTGCCCATCTCCGGAGGGGGGACCCTCGGAACCATGTCCAAAAGGCAGCGGCGCGAGTACGTCCGCGAGGTCGGACACATTGAGACCTCGAGTTCCGCCGAAGGGATGACAGAATGGTCCCACGTGCCCATCTCGTTCACAACCAGTGATGTTGCGGGGGTGAAGTTCCCCCATGCTGACCCATTGGTCATCTCCGCTGATATAGCAGGAGTAGAAGTCCGAAGGATCTTGGTAGATGGCGGGAGCTCCGCAGACATACTCTTTGTCCAGGCCTTCGATCAGATGTGCATACCTCGGAAGCATTTACTTCCAGCAGCCCGGCCACTTCAAGGGTTCTCAGGACCGCCTCTCGATGCCCTCGGCCAGATAGGCCTCGAGGTTGCTTTCGGAGAGGGGCCTTTGGCCCGAGTAGAAGAAGTGATCTTTGACGTGGTCGACGCCTGTAGGACCGAAAGTAGTGACCAGAGGGGGGTGAATGGGCGCCTAAAAAATTCTTTCGAATCAATGGCTTGCTCCCAAAACCCAACGCATTTAAAAAAACTAAACAGCAAAGCGAGAACAGATTGACTAAGTCTGCAGATTTGAAGTCTGCTGATTCAGAGGTTGCAGATTCGAAGGTTGCAGATTCAGAGGTTGCAGATTCGAAGGTTGCAGATTCGGAGGTTGCAGATTCGAAGTCTGCTGATTTCGAAGTCTGCTGATTCGAAGTCTGTGGATTCGAAGGTTGCAGATTCGAAGGTTGCAGATTCGAAGCCTGCAGATTCGAAGTATGAAGATTCGAAGCCTGCAGATTCGAAGTATGCAGATTCGAAGTATGCAGATTCGAAGCCTGCAAATTCGAAGTCTGCTGATTCGAAGTCTGCAGATTCGAAGCTTGCAGATTCGAAGTCTGCTGATTCGAAGCCTGCAGATTCGAAGCTTGCAGATTCGAAGTCTGCTTCACAGAGTTGGACTTCACACAAGAAAAAGGACTTTGGCCCTGTCAAACTCGATCAAAAAGCTATGCAGGAAAAAGCAAGCCTAGAGTACTAGTGTACTGTTGCTACAGAGAAGTAGTACTACTTGCAAACAGCAAGAACTAGTACTACTCAGTGAAGAACCGAAGCAACAGAGACTCAGTTCTCAGGAATAGAAGTTGCTGCGCATCAATAAAGACCATAAAAACACTGCAAACCGAATGACAAGAGGAGGGATGAGAATCTCACAGATTCAAGAAGAACAAATGGAATGCAGGAATTAAATCGCAGGGAACAAGAGCCTGGCGGCGCACAACAGGAGAGAGAACGCAGGAGACAAAATGACCCAATAGATTAAAAACTGAATTCTGGAAGGGGTAGTCCAAACCCTAGGGATTGGGGCCCTATGATGAGGACATCACTTCACATGATACACACATGGAGCCTCCATCTACAATTCAACTACAAGGACCAATCACACGCGCCCGTGCCCGTCGCTTGAACCATGAGGTTAATTCGTTCCTTAGCAACTTTGATTATATTTGTTTGGATGGGATGCTACTGAATACTAGTGATATTTTGTTGCTTAGGAACATGGGAGATGGAATAGGAGAGTTGGAGTTGAAGACGGAGCCGCACGGATGATTTGAAGTCAAGAATTCGCTGGTTCGGACTACATCGACCACCATTCACCAAAATGGGCATAACTTCCTCATACGAAGTCCGATTGGCGCGTTCTTGGACTTTTTGGAAAGCTGAGGAGAAGACGGATCTTTTGCCGTTGGTTTCACATCATTTGGAATCTCGAGTCGACCTATGCATTTAAAACAGTCCTGCGTGACAGAACTGGGCCGTGTTGGCCATAATTTGAGTCTGTACATCTTCTAGCCCACATCCCAAGTCTGTTCTCCTCCCACAGGCCGCCGCCCTATATATTCTCACGCCAGCCACCTTTAGGGTTAGGTTTTGCTTTGTTGCATCTACACTGTTGTGTTTAGATCCCGCCTCTTGCACCGAACCGATTGGCTGCTGCATTGGCGTTTGTGAAACATCACCTTATCTTCGTTTGTCTGTGATTTGGCATTCGATTTGTATCCTTCCTGTTCTTTCTTGTGTTCTTGGGTTCGCTTGCAGGAATTAGCCTTCGTGGCGAGGTCAATCGCGTCCTGCGTGGTTGATAACCAACGGAGACAGTGGTGTAACGATTGCAAGGTTTTGATCCACCGGACCGGAGCCTTGGATCGCCAACGTCGAGATTCTCCACCAACCTAAGTTTATCCTTTACCTATCGGAAGATCGGGACAACTCCCCCATCAGCTGGTATCAGAGCTCAGTTTTCCCGTTAGGTAATTTCGATCTGCTTTTTGTTTCTACCCAGAGTCCAGAAAACCGCACCAAAAAAAAATTCCCCACCGAGAACCCCTTTGTGCCTTGCGATTTTAATTTCAGTTTTAACTTTGTTGAGTTCGTGTTCTTGGTCGAGTCTTGTTGCTGGTTTAGTCATCCCTCTGTGTCGTTTGAGTAGTAGTTGTTCTTGTGTCTCAGAAAAAATTTCCCCGCCGAAAAACCCCCCTTCCGCAACCCTATTTGTTTTCCACATCTGCTCTTTGTGACCCCCCTTCAGTAAAACAGGCATAACTTTTCGCTCGTTTGGCAGAAAAATCTGAAATTTTTTGAGCGTCTTCCTGACCCAATTTGGAGGGTACCCTAACCGACAAAAGTCGGTTAGCCCTCACCAAAATCGCCAAAAAAAATCGGGAAGATAAAGAAAAAAATTGGACAAAATTTTTGCTCGCCGGACAGCAAACTTGTTTGAATTTTTGCAAGCCACATCCCACCTCAGTTGTAGGTGCCAATTTTTGTGGTTGCATCTCTGGTCATCCTTGTTTCAAAAAAAAATAGAGTGAAAAAAAAGAGAAACAGTCATGTTTGTTGCTTGTCCGAACTCTTGTCCGAACTCCTGTCCGAACTCTTGTCCAATCTGAGGCAGTCTTTGGCTGTTTGTTGCTTGTCCGATCTCTTGTCTGAACCTTTGTCCGAACTCTTGTCCGATCCGTTGTCCGATCCGAGCAGCAGCAGAAAAAAAAAATTGTGCACATACCCTTGTCCGATCACTTGTCCGATCTCTTGTCCGATCTTTTGTCCCATCTGCGCAGAGAGCTGATTTTGGCCTGTGTTGCTTCCGTTTGAGTTTTGGGCACATAGTTTCCCTCTATTACTTGAACTTTCACTTTGGGAGCACTACGGTCAGCAACTTTGACGAGTACTAGGGAATACTTATTGAACTTGGTTTAACTGTTATTATTATCGCTAATCCTTGCTACTCACTTTGCCTTCCAAGCTACACCTTTCTCTTGGTCAGGACAGGATCATTTCTTGCAATTGTACACCATCCTCCACTTGGTTCATCACCTGTAGGCCGGTGACCTCCCTGCGGCGTGGTAAGAACATTTGCAAGCGTGGGTAAGGTGCTTGACGAATTGCTTCCACCCCACACCCACCACCACACCTAGCTGTTTTTCCATCAGGATTATTCTTTGTTGTTTTGTCTTTCACTAACATGGCAGATAACAGTGGTACCCCTCCATCTGATTTTAATGAATGTGTCTCACGACGTGCTCTACTAGAGTCTCAGCGGCAGACCCAACATTCCATCGAACGTCTCGCACGTACTGTGGCTGACCTAGTAGACCGGATGACTGCCTTGGAAACACGCTTGCCTGCTGCACGAGCCAACAATGACCATGTTGAAGAGGAAGACGACCATATTGAAGAGGAAGACGACCTATCCTATGCTGGGAACAATGGCATTGGACCTGATGAGGCTGCACATCATCGCTTTCAGTTCAACCGTCAAGGTATGGGCGGCCACCGCAACCGCCCTCCACGAGGTAACAATGACAACCACAGGAACAATGATCCCTACTCTAAGGTAAAATTTTCAGTACCTCCTTTTGCTGGCACCTATGATCCAGATGCATATTTAGATTGGGAGATGTCAGTCGAACAAAAATTTAATGCTCATATGGTTCCTGCTATCCACCGCGTGCGTTTAGCTACTAGTGACTTCACTGGATATGCTCTTCTTTGGTGGACTGAGATAGTTCAGGTTGGAAATGAACCACAAACTTGGGATATGTTAAAACGGCAAATGCGTGGTAGATGGGTCCCTCCTTCATATAAACGTGATTTGAGAAAAAAATTGCACCGCCTAAACCAAGGAAATAAATCGGTAGAGGAGTATTATCAGGAGTTGCAAATAGGTTGCATGCGTGCTGAAATTGAGGAGGACAATGAGGATAAAATGGCCCATTTTTATGGTGGTTTAAGACGTGAAATTCAGGATATCATTGATTATAAAGAATACAATACTATCACTCGTCTTTTCCACCTTGCTATGCTTGCAGAAAAAGAATTGCAGGGTCGCCAACAACCACAACGCAGCATGAGGACCAACATTGGTGGTGCTACTTCAAGCTCAAGTGGGCAGCAGCAACGACCATCCGCACCCCCTTCTCGACCGGCGGCTACATCAGCACCTTCTACATCTACAGCCCAGGTTGAGAGTTCCAAGACTGCAGCATCCAAGGCGCCAGCCAAGCCCACCTCCTCGGCAGCCTCTAGAGATACAAATGACTTATCCGGAAGCTAAGCTTTCGTAGCGACTACGGCTTCTCTTCTGGACAGTCGGATACAAGATCAACGGTTGTCAGTTTTGCGCCGAAACTGACAAAGCCTCCACCGACTTTGCAGCAGGTACCCGGATTGGGCCGGCCCGATTCTGCAGCTCTCTCAGCCTGGCAATCACTCACCGCCCGTGTACTTGAGTCAACCCTGGTCAACAGCCCAGTGGGTCTTCTACTGCTTCTGGCCCATGCACCCGGATTGGGCCAGCCCGACTTCGCAGCCTCCTCTGCCCGATAGTCGCTCACTGCCCGTGTACCTGAGTCACACGCGGCCCATGAAACAGCAGATCTCCTCTCTTCTTCTGTCCTCTTTGACTATCGTTGACAATGACTCATCACTTCTAGAGCCATGAGGCCCACGCTATTCAGCATGGCTCCTCAATCTCCCCCTTGATGAGTGCATTGTCAACACTCCTCTTTTTTTTCAGCTCTTCAGTACCTGCGAACAACTGTGGAAACACGAAAACAAAACACAAGAAAAAAAGAAGAACAAAAATAAGGTAAAAAGTTTAACCCTATTGACCAAAAGCCGAACAAAAGCAAGAAGCGGTCATTATGGTTAACCAAAACGTAAAAACTCAAAATGAGTGCGATATCAGAACAACAAGGATATCAACAGAGTAAGAACTCCCCCTTAAACTATGATCCCAAATTTTCTCCCCCTTGTTGACAAGTGAACTCATCAAGCATTCAATAGTGACACAGACTCCCCCTGAAATGCAACTCCCCCTCAAAATATGCAGTGGATTCAACTGGAGTGCATAAGGAGTGTAGAAAGCATGCTTCTCAGATATGATTGACTACAATTACAACATCTAACAGATACAGCAAAAGACATACTGTAACGATACATGGCATGATCAGTGCAACAGATGATATCTAAAGAAAGTCATTTGCACGCATTTTTCAGTTTTTGCAAACAAAAACATCACCACATGTTCCAATAAACAAGCAAGGTAAAGCATGAGATGCAAAAGCTAACTGATATCTACCAAGATAAGCATTGTCCAAAACAAAGTGCTTCAGCAAACTTGTTATTATTTCAATTTTCAAGCTTTTTCTTTTCCCTTTTTCATTTTTGCCAGGGGTCATTTGCATGTCAAACCTTATGCTGACCGACCAAGTCAAGCCTAGGCCAGAACTAGACCATCAGAAGCTTAAGACATTGGTCTTGGCATACACTACAGTGTCCTAGTTCATACCAAAGTGCTATGGTACGCAGTCCAGAACAATGCAATGCGACAAGACAAACCCACCTGGATCTTTTCAATTTTAAGCATAAAAAGGCATGGAATTTTCATTTTTCTGGTTTTTTCATTATTTTATAGCACATTTCCATGATTAAAGCATACAGATGTCCAAGTTGCATATGTGCATCCAAGTCAGGAACTAGCTACGAGGCATGTAACAGATAGCAAGAACATTCAGCCTATGCATGCTAGTTATCAGAAGCAATGGTGATCATTTTTCAATTTTAAAGCATAAAAAGCCATGCATATGACAGATATCAAACTTATCAAGCAAACTGAGACAAGACATGATCATTGACAAGTAATCAAAAGCATGTACCAGCTAGAATAAGTAAAGCAGTTCAATCATATAACAGAAGCAAGCTCAAAAGTGTGATATGTGAATATGCAAGATATGAACACACACAAAAAAAATACTCAAGAAAAGAGTAAAGAAGAAAGAAAACTGACGCAAAATATCCTAAAAAGGATACACAACACCCAAATCCCCTCGTAAATGCTCGAATGTAGACTGATCTAGGGGTTTGGTGAAAATATCAGCCAACTGATGATGGGTATCAACATGAACAAGGTCAATGACACCTTTCTCATATTGATCCCGCAAGAAGTGAAAACGCACATCAATGTGTTTGGTTTTTGAATGGAGACATGGGTTTTTCCCTACACTAATTGCACTGGTGCTGTCGCAAAACAAAGGAACTCTGGTAGGAAAGAACAACCCAAAATCTCGTAGAGTGTAAATCATCCAAACCAACTGTGAGCAGCAGCTAGCAGCAGCTACGTACTCAGCCTCTGTGGTCGAAAGAGCAACTCCAGATTGCTTTCGAGAAGACCAAGAGACAAGAGAAGAACCAAGAAACTGGCAAGTACCGGAAGTCGACTTGCGATCCAACCGGCACCCACCAAAATCGGCATCCGAAAATCCAGATAAATCAAGAGAAGATGATGCTGAATAGAAAAGACCAAGATCAGGCGCATAAGTGAGATACCTGAAGATGCGCTTGACAGCCTGCCGATGAGACGCGCGTGGTGAAGACTGGAAACGCGCGCAAAGTCCCACGGCGAACTATATGTCCGGTCTTGTTGCCGTCAAGTACAACAGCGAACCGATCATCCCTCGAAACTCCCTTTCAT